>PISX010002811.1:112388-151007 GCA_004024625.1 Mellivora capensis | reverse complement strand
GCGAGGGGAGACAGACTTGGGTGGGTAGGCCTCATCTGAAGACAGGCTCTCTGGAAGAAACCTTTTCTCCCCCTGGCTTCTTGGGATCAGTTGAGGAAAGCTTCCAGGAGAAAGCAGAAGCCGAGGAAGCCATCTGGGGGACACCCCAAGAACCACTCCTCACTGATGCCCCACCTTCCTGGCCTTCTTGGAGCGTACCAAGGACAAGGACAGGCTGGCTTATTAAAACCAGCAGGTGTTTCAGTGTCATCCATCCTAAGGGCCCAGATGTGCAAGCTAGATGCCACAGAGGATAGCGAGATGGGCCAGCCCCCACCCACAAAGGGGGCACAGGCAGGCACAAAACCCACAGCAGCCTCAGATAGCATCAGAGAGGGCCTAAGAGAGGAGAGGGCCCAGCAGTGAGGGGTGTGGCTGAGACTCGCTGGGAAAGGCTTGGAAGTTCCCAGGGTTTAAGAATGGCTGGCTGCTTTCCTCCTGCGATTCCTGAGAAACTTTGGCCTCTCCCTCCCAAGGAACTGCACGGGCTCGCGTGCGCACACACACACACACACACATTTCTGGCCATTCTGTGTGCACTGCCTCAGGAAAGGGATGTGACAACAGAAAGAGAAGAAAAAGCATAGAAAGAAAGTCTTGTTGACTTCTGGGAGCTCCAGAATTACAACGCCTTAGAGGATCAGAAGACCGAGGAACAGACGTGGAGCTCCTTCACAAGGGATAACAAGGCGTGTCAGTCTCTCCAACCAGATAGAGTCCCAGGGCTTGGGAATAGGGCAGAGTGGGGGTGTGCTGAGATGTATGTGGATGTTGGCGGGGTCCTGAGAAAGGAGCCCCGCCTGAGTTTCCCAGGATGAACCCAGAGGAAGCGGTAAAGCTCTAGATCAGAAATGGCTGTCAGGTGGTGGGTCAGGCTGATGGGCCTCCTCACAGCTGCAGGCGGTAGAGAGCGTCCTGTGTACTTGGGAGCGCAGGGCCAGGCAGGAGAGAGCAGCCGTTGAGGGGGCTTGTGGGCAAGAAGGGAGAACCCAGAGTGACCGGACAGGGAGTCCCAGGAGAGGCTACATGAACAGATGAGCTGGAGGATCAAAGGGCCTCCAGGGACCCCTCATGTATCGAGTCAGCCCAGGACCATCCCAGGAACTCTGCTGTGGGACGAAAGGACCAGCCGATCTCTGAACTGATGGGACAAAGTGGCTGTCACCTTAGGGGGATGGGAACGGAAATGCAGAAATGAGGATGAAGTATTTAAAAAATTAATTCTTGCACACCCAAATATGTGTATTAAAATTCTAATCTGCTCTAAGGCAGACTCTATAAGGGCAATATGTATGTAAGAAAAGTCTACAAACAAAAGACACAATAAACTGGGGGGAATTATTATAATATTTTTAATTATAGTATAATTATTATACCATTATAATATATAACATTATATACCATACATAATCTATATTATACATATGATAATATAATGTAATTATTATACCATGCCTAACAAAATACTAATTTCCTTCATATGTGAAGAACTCTTATAAATCAGTCAGATAAAGACTGGCAACCAATAGGATAGTTCCTAAAGGATATAGTAGTTCACAGAAAATTATCAATGACTTCTTAACATTTGAAATGTTAAGCATTCTCAAGCATAATGAGAGACATGCAAATTGAGATGACAATGATTTGACATTTTCACCTCTCAGATGGGAGGAGGTTTATGCATGTAACAAAGCTGGAAGTTGGTGAGAGAGGACAGGGGGATACCCTGTTTCAGTCACTGTTGATGGGAGGGTAAATTGGAACAGCCTCTTCCAAGAGCAAAGTGGCCCTATCTATCAGAGTTCAAGGACCCATTTTCTTTGACCTATGACTCCAGTGCTTGGAATTTACTGTGGCATACCCCCACAGAGCCACAAGGATGTTTGTTCAAGTACGTTCACAGTAGCATTGTTGGTAGTGGCAAAAGAAATGGAGACAACCCAAATGTCTTCTGATACAGGACTAGAGAGATAAATAAACAATAACACATCAATGGAATACTATACGGCCATCCCAAAGGAAATTAAGATCTGCATATGCCGATATGGAAAGATCTTGGAAATAGGTTGTTAACTAAAAATAAAAGCAAGGTGCAGAGCACTGAGTATAGTTTCTGCTGGTTGCACTAAAAAAAAAAAAGAATCTATATATGATATATGCATGTTTATGCATGTATATTTCTAAAGAGGCGTGGAACTTAAATACCATATATTTTCACAGGATAACTTTGTAGTTTGGTTTATGTCTGGGGATGTTTCATTTGTATAATTGCATTATGAGTTAAAGGGGCAACCAGGAGCCGAGGAGTAGTGGGGGTAAGACACAGCTAGAACTTGTGCTGGCTGGCCTTAGTCTGGGTTAGAGGGCAGGTTTGTGCCAGGGAATGAGTGCTCTCTCCATGTAGACAGCCTCAGACTTCAGGGACTAGGGCTGAGTCACAGCCACCCTGGAAACTGTGACAAAAGTCCACAACAGGCACACATTGCTGATGTGTTCTAGAACAGTTCATCCTCGAGGAAGGAGCACTGGAGGGGCTCTAGAAGGGTCTGGGAAGGATGAATAAGGAGATGTCTGCAAGGAGATATGGAAATGAGTCCTCTTGTCCCCAGCTGGGCTGCTGTCACTCTGCCCCAAGAACACTTATTTCTCAGCAAAATCTACCTAAGCTCAAAGGTGAGATCAGCAAAGAGTTTTAAGTCATTTTAGATTATTATTAGGAAGGTTACAAATGTCTGCACAAGATAAATGAAGAAATTCAAAGTTTAGGGACGCCTGGGTGGCTCAGTTGGTTAAGAGGCTGTCTTCGGCTCAGGTCGTGATCCCAGTGTCCTGGGATCGAGTCCCACATCGGGCTCCTTGCTCGGCAGGGAGCCTGCTTCTCCCTCTGCCTCTGCCTGCCACTCTGTCTGCCTGTGCTCGCTCATTCTCCCTCTCTCTCTCTGACAAATAAATAAATAAAATCTTAAAAAAAAAAAAAGAAATTCAAAGTTTAGTAACAGATGAACAATGAGAAAACTAGAAACATCAATTAAAAAAAAAGTTCAAATACAAACAAGGAGATGGAGATTCCATTTTTCCACTCATCAGATTAGTAAAGATGTTAAGGATTACTACCAGTATTAGAGATATGGTGGGAAAACAGGTGCTTTTAAGCACCTCTGGGGAGAGTGAAAATCACTCCAATCTTTTTGGAGGGTAGATAAGCAGTAACAACGTGTTTAGTGTGAAGTCACTCTGATCCAGAAATTTCACTTATGGGAATCCACCCCCGAGGCAGGCCAGTAAACACACATATGTCTTTTCTGTGTCAACTGAGAGCCTGAGGAACGACACCCTCATAGCAATTAGCACACTGAGCCGCCAAATCTTGCTTTCTAGAACCATTATCCAATGACAGAGCTCCTTGGAGAACGAACTGACTCTTGGGCTGAGCAAGATGAGTCCAGAGCATCCTGGAGTGCTAGGAAGTAAGGAAGTACTTACAAATCCATTGACGGGGATATATCAAAGGGCCCCAGGAGCCAAATGAAAGAGTTTTCAGCGACACAGGGACGCCTGGGTGGCTGAGTTGGTTAAGCGGCTGCCTTCGGCTCAGGTCATGATCCCAGTGTCCTGGGATCGAGTCCCACATCGGGCTCCTTGCTCAGCAGGGAGCCTGCTTCTCCCTCTGCCTCTGCCTGCCACTCTGTCTGCCTGTCGCTCGTTCTCTCTCCCTCTCTCTGACAAATAAATAAATTAAAAAAAAAAAGAAAGAGTTTCCAATGGCCTGAACTGGAAGATTTTGAGCAATACAATTAACTGGAGTATAACCCAAAATATAAAATGAGTGTATATTGATATAAAGAAATGAATAAATAAATAAACAGAGAAAAAGAGACATATCTTTTGTGCAGAATGATTTGAAAACAAATGCATTCCAAGTCCAGAAATGCTCAAGACAGTGTCTTGGCATTTTCAGGGGGAAAAAAATGTGTATATACTGTGTTACCCATCTATAAGTATTTTGCTCATAAAAGCTTTAAAAATCTCAAATTTCAAAAAATCTGCAATACAATTTCCAAATATATACATATGTATATTTATGTAAATCTATCCATACATACGTTTGCAAAATTAAATGCTATAAAAATATGTATACACGTATACATGTGTATACATATATATACAACATCTTAATCCTGGCAAGAGTTGCAAGAAACTTAGGATTCGCGTCCATTGCTGTGTTTGTAAGTTTGCTGTGTAATGTAAATTTGCACACGCCTTTCAGGCCGCACCTTGGCAATATCTATCAAGAACTAGGAAAGAATTCAAACCCCTAAATATGGTATTTCTTTCCTGGGAATTAATTATAAGGCAATTTAAATCCAAAAGGAAAGAGAACAAGGAAAGCAAATTGCACTTTTGCTGCTATCTTACTTCAAGAACAAAAGTGGAAACTAAATGTCCCACAGAAGGTTACAAAATGATACAGTCCCTGGGAGGAGTATCAGTTAATTACTAAAAAAGAAGGCTATGAGGACTATATAGGAACATGGAAAATACTTATGAGCATTTATGAGAAAGAAGTATAAAGTAAGACATGCAAGTATGCTCTCATTGTGACTTGATAAAAGTTCGCACGTAGAGGCTAGGGACCTGGGAAACTGAGCCCCTGGACGGTGGACACCTGGACCCTTCCCCTCCTGCATCCCATCTCCCGACAGACAGAACTCCTCTCTGTCCTGTGGGGTCCCGCAGCAGCTGGCTGCACCCTCATGGCCTCAGGTACTCTGGGCACAGGCAACGCCTATTTTTGGAAGAAATGTTTATTTATTTAATTAAAATTCAGTTTATTAACATGTATTTGGAAGAAAAGTTCTGTTAATGTTGCCGCGATGTTCTGTGGCGCAGCTTCCAAACATTCTAAAGGTTGACCGGTGAACCTGGATTCAAACTTGAACAGTGTCTGTCAATGCCTCAGTCCCCACTGAGGCCTAACCCCAACCTCCCACGACTCACACACCTATTCAAAGTTTCCGTGGCTATCACACAGCTCCCTACCGGCTCTCTCAAACGAGCGCAAGAAAGTCCCTGTGTGCCCTTCCTTCGAAGCAGAGGATTTTAAAAGGTCAAAAATGACTGCTTGAAACTCTGCTTGGATCTTATCTGGAGAATCTAAGAATCAAGACATCTCACATCTGGGCTGCTTGACTTTCAGTCCAGGGAAAGAGGCGGAGCAGAGGACCTCTGCAGTTCAGTGGGAACTAGAAGTGGGCCTAGGACTTGCCACTGAGGGCAAGTCTCTGGACAGTGCTGCCAAAGAAATGGAGTGCGCGGCAGACGTAACTGTAAATGTAAACTGTATCCCATTCAAAAAGGGTAAAAAATAGGTGACATTTATTTTAATTTATTTTAATCCCAAATCTCCCAAACATGATGATTTCCACATGTAATTGATAACAATTATTTTTTTAAGGGACCTTACTATTTTTTTAATATTTTTTAAAAAGATATTTATGAGAGAGAGAGAGCATGAGTGGGGGCGGGGGGGGCGCAGAGACAGAGGGAGAAGCAGGTTCCCTGCTAAGCAGGGAGCCCGATGTGGGGCTCGACTCCAGGACCCTGTCACCACCTGGGCTGAAGCCAGATGCTTAACTGACTGAGCCACTCAGGTGACCAGTAACAATTATTAATTGCTATATAACTGACATGACTTTCTTCATACTACGTCTGAAATGCAGTGTCTGTTTTATACTTACAGCACATTTCAATTCCGATCAGCTGTATTTCAAGGGCTCAATACCCTTTCCTTCCCCTCCCCCACCCTCCTTCCCTGTTTTCTATTTCTTTTCCTTTCTTCTCCCCTCTCTCTCCTTTTTTCTTTTGTTTCTTTTCTTTGGTCTCTTTTCTTTCTTAGAAAAACAAATCATTCTTTAGAAATGAGACATATGTCTACCTGCCTACAGCCTTTTCCAGGTAGATAATTCTAGGAAACTTTTTTTTTCCCCAGAATTCTCTTCTGTCTAGTGGCCCTTGAGAGGACAAACTCCCAAGTGTTGCTGCATGCATATGACCAGGCAACTTCTTTGGGGTTTTCTGGCAGCCCTCCGGTTAGACTCCCCGGGACATATCCAGCCCCTGCACACCCATCATCCATGATTGTCAGTAACAAAGGTGAGCTGTTTCTCTCCACGGAGTGAGGGAGGAGGGTGATGCAGGCCCTTTATTTTTTCCTGGCAGTCTTTAATATTTGGCAAGACTCTCCACGTCTTTTTCATGATTGGAGTTGCACTTGGCATTGGAAGTTGGCTGGTGGCTAGAGGCTCCTCTAGCCTGGAGAGCCACTGCATCTGTCTCTGGACCTGAGCAAAGCTTTGGGTCCTAAAGTGGGAGGTCTCCCAGAATTCATTACCTGGACTGTCTCATGTCCCTTCCTGATCCTGGAAAACTGCTATGGGAACTAAGCTCCTGGAGAAGAGATCTTGAGAGGAGGGCTTTCGAGGGGAGGGGAGAGATAGAGAGTAGGAAGTCGTCTTCTAAGCACAATTTTACCAGAAGTCATTACTGTTTTATTTGCATTTCCTTTCATTATCAAAGTTAAAAAAAAAAAAAAAAGGAGAAAAAGCAGCCCCACTGCAGTTATGCAATAGTTTATGCAGTTGGTATGAGCTATGCTCTCTGGGCTGCGTGTGATTTGGGTTATCCCTGGCTTCCCGCACTCAGGGCAACAGGAGGCATTGGGAATTTCTCAAATGTTCACAATAATGTCGCGAGGGAATTCTGAGTAATCACAATTCCTTGAAATTCTTGTGGGAAAATGCAGCCCCAATTTCCTTTTAGAGACAGCAGTCATTGAAAACCACTGGCCATGAGAGTTTTCATTGGTGCAGAGAATGGTGAAAAGGCACTTCTGTGGATGGCGCCTGGCAGGTGAAATCATCCTTCTGTGGGGACATCACAGCCCTAAGCACAGAGCCAATTTGCATTTTTTTAAAGATTTTATGTATTTATTAGACACACAGAGAGAGATCACAAGTAGGCAGAGAGGCAGGTAGAGAGAGAGGGGGAAGCAGGACTCCTGCTGAGCTGAGAGCCCGATGTAGGGCTCGATCCCAGGACCCTGAGATCATGACCTGAGCCGAAGGCAGAGGCTTAACCCACTGAGCCACCCAGGTGCCCCGCCAACTTGCATTCCGCAGCCACCAATGCCTGCTGTGTTTCTGATCCACCCATATTTGGTGTTTTGGCCATTAAGGCCATCAACCCAATAACCCTGTTGATGTCCTTCTTGCTGTCCTCTGAGGGACCCAAATCTTGGTGGCCCTCCCCTGTCCTCTCCTGCCCTAACTGGTATCTGCGGGGAGGCCCGGGAAACCAAGTCTCCAGGGAGATAAGCAGGATCTGCTGGTCCTGCGGGCAGGCCAAAGAGTCGCTAGTCACCCTGTCCTCGCTGCTGGACTCTCGCCCCTACTGGGGAGTCTCTGTCTAGACACCCTCTCCGGCCTCTGGTCACCACCAGCCAAGCTGACAATTAGACTAAGTCAGGAGATGGCAAAGAAAGGAAAAGGAAGAGAAAAGGATAGAAAAGGCTAGAACCACCCCCCACCCCCGCCAACCCCAGCCAACCCAGCCAATATGGCCGGGCAGTGGGGACTGTCGAGGTGGCAGCTGCCTACAAAGGGCTCTCCTACTCCCAGGAGCAGCTGAAGGTGGGGATTTCAAGACGTGAGGCGGTGCCATGGGCTGGTGGAGCCTGCAGGGTGAGGACCTGTCTGCCCGCCTTGGCAGGGCAACCTGGCCAGGCCCCCAAGTGTCTGCCCACGCCTCCCAGCCTGGCTGTGCTGGTCTAGCCTGGACTGAGCACCTGTCACCTTTGCTTTTGTTTTTAAGGAACAAAATAATTTTAAAAATACCTTTTGATGGCCTCAGCCAACACACACTCTTCATGATCCCAGAAATAGCCCAGACACGAGAGGCCTTATTCCCTCCAGGTGTTTGGGGCCAACTCCTACCTTCTCGGAGGAACTGACAGAAAGGGTGAGTCCATGGGGTGCACGGATCCCTTTGCTCCCCGCCGGGCATCTGCTCCCTTGTGGGGACCACTCAGGCATCACTTCTGTCTGCTGAGCTGCAGGACAACAGGGAAGACATGCCTGGGAAAGTATGGGCTTTAGGATCCTGCACTAGCTTCACGTCATTTCTTCTGGTGTGTCTTCCGTCATCTAACAGACAGGGATGGGAAGCCAGGGCCTGAGGGAACAGAAGCCACCCAACCCCCAAGCCCCGTCCCAGCTCTGAGGGCCACGCTCCTGGATGGCTGGAAAGTCTCCCCTCCTGTGTATCCCCAGGTTCCCTCCAGGAGGCGAAGGTCCCTCTCTTTAAAAAATGCCTACCGAGCAGTTTCGTCCCTCCGTGAATGAGCTTTGGCAGGCACATGGCTGAGTCACTCTCTTGGTGACACAGAGCACATGGCTTTAAATTGCCCAGAAGTATGACTGGCACTCCAGCCTGTGCCTCCCCACCCTGAGGGGTTCCGTCAGCTCAGAACAAGCGACCCAAAGATAATCCCTCTTGTTTTCTAAAAGCCAGCTGTTGCGTTTCAAAGCCTGTCCCTACACGGTGAATTCCTTGAAGGCGGTTGAAGTAACCGCTGATTTTTTTTTTTTTTTTTTAAATTACCTAAGCTAAGTGCCTTTTTCTGAGAAGAGCAGATTCCCCCTGCAGGTCTCCTGAGCTTGAGGGGAAGGTGGAGAATGTTCTTACCCGGGAGTTGAGTGGCGTGATCAAGCCCAGGTGAAAGAGCTTGCTGGTGGCGGGCACCTCGGGTGCTGACCCTGGAAGCTCATGGGACCCACCCCTATCTGCCTGACCCTCTGTGGAGCAGCCCCACATGTCCTACTCAGGACAGAGTGGTGATGGGAGAAGGCAATGGGCAGCCAGCCCAGTGTCCACCGCGTGCGGAGTGGAGGCTGGGCAGCTGGTGGTTTATCAGTGATGGGCTGAGGCCTGACTCATGGCCCCGTCTCACTCAGCCCTTGGTGGAGCACTGACCCACAGAGGAAGTTACACAGCACTCTGCGGCCCATGGTAGAGGCAGGGGCTTTTTCAAGCGCATCAACTGGGAAGCAGGCTTCACCCACGCTGGAGCCTGAGAGCCGGGGACCCCCGCTAACTTCAGGTTCATCCTGGTGACCACAGGAATAGAGTGGCCTGTGCAAACCCCTTGTGCAGTTCCCTGTTGACTGGCAGGGCGCCCACATCCCTGACACATCTGCGACCGAGCTGTGATGCTCATGGAGCCAGACTTCCACACACTGTTCCTCAGGCTGCAGCCTCTACTCGAGCCACAGCCATTCACCCAGAATCTACACTGGCCCCAGAAGCTTGCTGAGAGACCCTCCAACAGAAAAGACAGCGCTTCCAGTGGAACCAGAGGCCACTCCCCTCAGAGAGCTGTGTGACTCTGGGCAACTACATTAAAGGTGGGCAGCCAAGGTCCTGCTTCTCCAGGAAGTACCAAAGAATAAATCAAGTAGGTAAGTAACAAGAAAATACCAGCCAAGGACCCTCCCTCTGCCCAACCCATGCCCCACAGTCACCCCAAAGCTCCTGCCCCCTCCTGTTCTGCCTGCTGTCCCCTCAGCCTGGAGGGCCATCTACTAGCACTCCCAGCTCTGGATCGCCCTCCAGGGCTCCTGTTAGGGCTCTCATTCTCTCCTGGGTTCAAGTCTGTCTCAACCACTAAACTGGCAGCTCCCAGAGGTCAAGTCCAGCTCTTGAGGCTGGTCCCCGGAACCAGCACATAGTGGACACTTTGTACACAGTACACAGTAACACACAGTAGGTACTTTACATTTGCAGAAGGCCTGGTGGTGAGGCCAAATGGAGCGGAGCGTGTGCGCGCATGTGCACAAGGGGAACAAATTCATGGTGTCCCCATGAAGCACCAGGCCAGCCCTAGGCCCCACACTCGTGGCCTCTCCTTCCATCAGTGTAATTTGTGTGGTTGCTTCTGTGTAAGTTCAGGGTGGCTTTTTATGCAGACATTCCTCAGCTGGGGTGGGGAAGGAGAAAGCCATATCTCAATTTTTTTTTAAGATTTTTTATTTATTTATTTGACAGATCACAAGTAGGCAGAGAGGCAGACAGAGAGGGAAGGGGAAAGCAGGCTCCCTGCTGTGCAGAGAGCCCCGATGTGGGGCTCCATCCCAGGACCCTGAGATCATGACCTGAGCCAAAGGCAGAGGCTTTAACCCACTGAGCCACCCAGGCGCCCTGCCATATCTCTATTTTTATTTCCCCCACTGGATGATGCTCAGGCCACAGGGCCCGGTGCCTTCCCAGGCACTTTCCCTTACTCTCAGCTGCAGCTCAGAGCTTTAGGTTTGCAAAGGGTTTGCTTAGGTTTGCTTCACACTTAGTCCCTTTGCTCTGCTCCCCTCCACTTCCCTCCCCTCCCCTCCCCTTTCTCTGAACCCTGCTGGCCCCAAGGCCTGAGCCATCTTTTCCAGAAGACCATCCTCCATACTCCAGACTCCAGCCTGGGCTGGCTGGTGACAAGATCCCTACTTCCTCCTGCACTAGGGAACCACCTGGGCTGGAACGACTGCCCCCAGCATTTCAAGGGCTTGGTGGGTTAATGGCCTCCTCTTCTTAGCAGTCTGGCCTGGGGGCAGACGGAGACTGTCTGTGGTTAAGAAACCCCCCCAACCCCCACCCCCAGGCCTCTGCAGACCTATTGGGATTGGTCTATTCTAATCTCTTCCACCCCAGCTGAGCTTTAGAGAGGGTAGTTTGGGGTTGGAGGCACAGTGGAGACTCGTGATGTTACATTTAGGTACATTAAATTATACATTTAAAATGTATATTTCTTCTGCATTTGGTCTTTAAATGCCCCTGCATGTGGGTAGGTGGGCAGTGCAATTATCTCTAATTGACAGACAGGAGCACTGAGGTCCAGAAAGGTCCGGGAAGGTCACTTTGCTGCTACACTGAGTACCTTCTAAATCCTAACTCAGGGCCACTTTCCACCACCGAAGGCCCCAAAGGCAGGTCCAGGTGCCTGGCATGCGGGCTAGATGAGGGCCTAGAGAGAGAGAGTTCTGGAAACATCTCTCCCCAGGGAAGGAAGATTGGAAGACCCATGGCTCCATTTAATGGCCGGCTGGCCCTGGGTGTTGAGGGACCTCTGAAACTTTAGTCCCCAAAGCAGAAACTGTGTCCCCACTCTGGGTGGGCACAAGGTAATAGCTGACATCGAGGCAACACTTCACTCCCATTCTTCTGTGCACCAGCCCCATCCGTGTGCGGGACAGAGATGGGCTCATTCAACCCTCACCAAACACTAAGAGGGGATAAAAGCATTCCCATTTTACAGATAAAAAGTTGGGGGCACAAAGGGGGTTAGGAAACCTGTCCACGTTCACACAGCTGGAAAGTATCCAATAAATGTAACTTTTCACCAACTCTTTATAGTTTTTTTTCTTTTTTTTAGATTTATTTATTTGACAGACATCACAATTAGGCAGAGAGAGAGAGAGAGAGAGAGAGAGGAAGGGACGCAGGCTCCCTGCTGAGCAGAGAGCCCGATTCGGGGCTCGATCCCAGGACCCTGAGATCATGACCCGAGCAGAAGGCGGAGGCTTTAACCCACTGAGCCACCCAGGCGCCCCTCACCAACTCTTTTTAGACTATTGGATAACAAGACTGGTCCCAGAGTTGTCACCTGGGCATGAGATCCGGTGTCCCCAATCTACTTGGTCATTCCTCTGCTTACCAACAAAGGTATGCTTTTGCTTGCTGGGTACAGCGGTGGGTGGTTTATTGGATTTTGTAAGAGTAAAACTCCTCTGGGTGTTTTACGTTGTAGGGATAAGAAGTCTGAGTTTCATTTTTAAGTAATTTGCAGTCACTGGTGTTTTCCTTCAGCTGGGATTCTGCACGAGGGTGGCCTGGAGAGGGGACAGTGACTGAGAAGCCGGAATTTCTAAGTGGTCTCTGGGTGGGACATGTGATTCAGGGGCTTTTCTGGACAGAGGACCTGAGCCCGCTGGCAACAGTGACTGCTGGGCAAAAGAGCATGTACGTGCATGGGGCCAGCGCAGCACAGGGCTCACCAGAGGAAGTCTGTTGGCTATGAATGGCCCCAGGACACAAATCCAGCCTGAAACAGGTCCTTTGGGGTGACTCTGTTTGACTCTTGAGACCTCTGGATGCAGCTAATTTTATAGGGTTATCTCTAAACTTCAAAGACAAAACAAAACCACTTAAAGAGTAGCTGGCAGGGCCAGACACTTGTCCCTCCCACTCGCTAGCCCCCTTCTTTCCTCTCGGGGACAGTGGCCCACGGCTGGGTGGTCCACACCACACTCAGCCCTGGGCAGGAGGCCAGGAGGGAGAGGAGGCCGCCCCATCTCCTGGTCTCGCTGGGAGCTCTCAGGGCTCAGCCTTGGGGCCCTCCCTTCCTTCCACCCGCCTCCCCCCTCTCCCCCACATCTCTGCGGTCAAGGCCGCTGGTGCCCACCCCTTCTGCACTAAGCCTCCTTCCCCCACCCACCAGCCTGCCTCTCGCCTTTCTCCAGAGTCCATTTACTCAACGCAGGGCAGTGACAGACTACCTGCTGTGTGGTGGTCCGCACAGCAGCACAGCGGATACTTCAGCCCTGCTCCTCTTACCAGTCCCCACTCACACTGTATCCAACCCACATGACCCCCGTGAATGCCACCCGCCGCTGGGGACGCCCAGAGAGGGGCACATCCTAGCTTGGTGTGTTTAAAGGAACGGATGGGGCTTGGAGTCTGAAAGGATGGACATCCCGGGGGCGGGGGCGCGGGAAAACCGCAGACGAATGTGCCGAGCCCATTCCTCCAGATGCGAAGCCCCTGGCTGTGCCTGGGGTCAGTCCGACCATCCACGGATCCGGATCCGACTGAGGGCCCCGCAGCAGGGCGCGGGGGATCCTCAGGGAGCTTGCAGGCTTCGAACCCAGGCCTCCTTCGCCACCGCTAGAGCGAGGCCAGAGATGACGGCTCCGCGGGACCAGGAGAGGCCTGGAGCGACGCGCACTTCGGGAGGTGCTGTCTTTTTTGGCCTGCGTTGCTGCCGGGATGCTGATGACCTGTGAGCCTTCGGAGAAACAGGAAACGCTCACATACTAGGCCACCCTTGGCACTCTCGGTTTTTTCCAGGTCCAGAGAGCAATATGAAACGCATCCTGTTACGGTAACATGAGTCAGCTGAAATCTGCCAGGGCTTCTCCAGGTGCACAGATACGCGGCTCGGGTGGGGGCAGGGACTGGAGTGCCATGGACCCAGGGCTCGGCAAGCCAGAGGAGAGGCTGGGGAGCTTCTGGCCAACTTCCTGATCACCCTAATTGCACAGAATGGAAGCGGGCCTGGGTTGCAGAGTGGGGCTAGAACCCAGAATCCCAGCCTGGAACAGCCCCCTTCCCTCCAGCCTTGCTCTCCTCTGGCGCTAAGCTGTCTTCTGAGCAGCTTTTCTGAACCCTTTGCCCAAAGGCCCAGAGGCTCAGGTCAAAGATGCTTCGTTGAAACCTGGTTGTTCAGAAGCTGGGGAGGCATGATCCGGCAAATTAAGGAAAGTAAATGCTGCCTCCTTTGAGTTACAGTCCCCTTCCCTGAAATCCTGTTTCTCAGGCTCTCCCAAAGTGGACTATAAACATGAACCTTCTCCTATATCAATCCACATTTTCCATGTAATGTCAGTGCTCTTTTCTCAGCCCCAGTACACAGATTCCTAGGCAATTCTCCTCCCCCTTCGTGCCCAACTGAACTTGGGTGAACAGTCATCCGAGGACAGAAGCCACAGAAATCCAAGGACTAAGATCGAAGAAGGTCTGATTTCTGATTCCTGGGACAAGGACATTCCAGCTGGGACAAGGCCTTCTGCAGCCCAGGCAGGGGTGGGGATGAGGGTTGGGCCAGATTAACAGGAACCAACTGGGGCTATTATCTGGAGCAGAGCAGATAAAGACTTCCTATTCTTTGCCCCACCTTACAACTAACACTAATGGTGGTATTCTTGAGAACTTAGCCATGGCATTTGGATTGATCCTTCCAACCCTATGAAGAGGAACTACCCAAACCCCCAATTTGAAGATGAGAAAACTGAGGCACAGAAAGATTAAATGATATTCTCCAAACCTCATGGCTGGCAAGTGGTGAGGCCAGGAGGCCACCATTAACCACTATGTTCTACTGCCCCCTTCTCCCCAAGTGATTCTATGGAAGCCTCCCTGCCCCTGATGGGGCACTGAGGGATCCTCTGAGCAGGGAGTCACAAAGGCTGCTCAGGCAAGGTGGGTTCCAAGATCAAGGAGGTTATTCTTTGTTAAGTCGCCACGAGAACTCCAACAGTCCCATGACCTCTGAGCTGTGAGACGTCCTTGCCGAGCTCCCACCCTTAGGTCCCCAGGGGGCCTCTGAGCCAAAGAGTGGGCATGGAAAGGACCCCATGAGGAATGGATCCAGCCTGAGCCGGCCCCACCTCTGGTGCTGCCTGCTGGAGGGCAGGCTATGGAACCCTCACCAGAGAGCTTCGTTATTCAAACAGGCTGAAACAATAAGGCTGGAAACCAAGCCAAGACGCTGGGCTAAGAAGCCAGATAAAATAGGCAAGGTGCCTCCCCTTATCAAGATCACAGAGGCCCAGTCCACTGAGCAGCTGGAACAAAAGGTTCCAATTAGAATGCGGAGCTGTCACAATTTGGGAGGAAAATCAACGCTGTGCAGCCAGTCCACTCCTTTCCCAGGACAGGGGCCCGGCAATCTTTCCTGCCTCTGTGAATGGAGATTTCGGCAAACAGAAGGGCACGTCCGGCTTCCTATTTCCTGATCCTGAAGCAGTCCGAGCTGTCACACCAGCGTCTTTCTACCTTCTGTGACATTTAGTAGGCTACTCACTGTACTCATTTCTTAATCAAGGAAAAATGAAGTAAAAAAGTCTTGGGAAATCTAGGAAGCTCATTGCAGGAATGCCTCAGAAAGGTGACTCAGTACTTCACTTCACAAAGGGAACCAGGAGTTTCGCAAGAACAGTGTGTTCCCTTTTTTTTTTTTTTTTTTAAGATTTTATTTATTTGACAGAGAGAGATCACAAGTAGGCAGAGAGGCAGGCAGAGAGAGAGGAGGAAGCAGGCTCCCTGCTGAGCAGAGAGCCCAATGCGGGACCCGATTCCAGGATCCTGAGATCATGACCTGAGCCGAAGGCAGAGGCTTAACCACTGAGCCACCCAGGCGCCCCCAGTGTGTTCCCTTTAACCAAGTAGATTGAACCAGGATTTCCTGACCCCTAAACTTTTGGCTGAACTGGGCTCAGTTACAAGATTTGCAGTTGGCAGGAAGAGAACTCTCACCTTTTCAGAAATGGTTGAGTCTGGGATGGCCGAGGGAGCTGTTGTGTTCCTGCAGAGCATCAAAGACTGATTCAGCCCTGGTAGCCAGGGTGTCCTTCTAGAACACTGAGAAATGTCAAACTATGAGTCCTTCTCATGACCCAGAAGCAACAGTGGCAACAGAAAATTTGCCTATGAATAAGACATGAAATCATACTCAAAAACTTTCACTCACAACATGATCAATGGTTTCTGATTTTTTTTCATGAATGTCCATTTGCTCTTATAAATATATTTTGTAAATGTATATATGTAAATGTATATGTATATGTAAATGTATACTGTCATTTGTCAAGAAATTGGAAGGATGGAGGCCAAAATTTTGTTTTGTTGGTTGCTTGCTTTGCAAAGTTACTTCAGTTGTTTCTTTTTACAAAGTACTTTTCCAGATGTCATGCCCCCCTTACTCATGCTATAAGCTTCCTAATTTTGCCCAAGGCTCACATATGGTGTATTTTAGCCAGCAAGAATTCAGTCAACTTTAGAACAGCCTAGGTGACATCTCAGTCATGGCACCTGCTTGGTGATGGCCACCACAGCATGTCTGGTCTGGAGCTGACTAGAAGGGTTGAGAGAGTTCAAGACTTATCAGTGAGTCTCAGGCAGGTCCCTGAACCTGGGGACTGAACCCAGGACTGCCAAGATCAGAGAAGCTCAGGACTGGCCAGGGTCAGGGGAGGCTTTGAGGCCAGACTACTTTTTGCTTGCGTGCATGTGCACACACACGTTCACATGCACACATGCACAGAACTTTGCTTTGGTAGCAGAACTTCCTTACTCAGACCCACTTTTCCATAAAAAGAGGATGTCAGTTGCTTCTCCTGGAAGCCATACTGGCTTTCTGCAGATCCCAAAACTTCTTCCATTCAGCCAGTCCCTCTTGGGGCTGGGAGTCATAAGTGTTGTTCCTAAGGGTTCCCTGACACGACTTGTCTCAAGGACTGGAAGTTCTTGAGAACAGGAGCCATGATAGACTTTTAGAAATTCTTTATAGCACTTTTAAAGAGATACATACTTAAATAATAACCTAATGAACACTTGGGCTATTTCTGTAATTTGGCTATTGTAGATATTGTTGCTGTAAACACTGGGGTGCATATGTCCCTTTGAATTAGTATTTTGGTATTCTTTGGGTAAATTTCTAGTAATGCAATTACTGGACTGTGGGGTAGTTCTATTTTTAACTTTTTGAGGAGGCTCCAGACTGTTTTCCAGAGTGGTTGCACCAGTTTGGATCCCTTCCAACAGTGTAAGAGGATTCCCCTCTCTCCACATCCTCGCCAATACCTGTTGTTTCTTGTGTTGTTGATTTTAGTCATTTTGATGGGTGTGAGGTGAAATTATAGTTTTGATTTGTATTTCCCTGATGATGAGTGATACTGAGCATCTTCGGTGTCTGTTGGCCATCTGGATGTCTTCTTTGGAAGAACATCCATTCATGTCTTCTGCCTATTTTTCAATTGTATTATTCAGTTTTTGAGTGTTGAATTTTATAAGTTCTTTATATATTTTGGATACCAATTCCTTATCAGATGTGTCATTTGCAAACATCTTGTATTCTGTAGGTTGCCTTTTAGTTTTATTGATTGTTTCCTTTGCTGTGCAGAAGCTTTTTATTCTGAGGTAGTCCCAATAGTTTATTTTTGCTTTTTTCCCCCTTGCCTCAGAAGACATATCTAGAAAGAAGTTGCTATGGCCAATGTCAAAGAAGTTACTGCCTGTGTTCTGTTCTGGGATTGCTATGGTTTCAGGTCTCACATTTAGGTCTTTAATCCATTTTGAATCTTTTTTTAAGTTTGCTTTTTTATAGTAATCTCCACACCCAACATGGGGCTCAAATTCATGACCCTGAGATCAAGAGTTTCATGTTCTACCAGCTGAGCCAGCCAGGTGTCCCATTTTGAATCTATTTTTGGGTATGTTATAAGAATGTGGCCTAGTTTCATTCTTTTACATGTTGCCATCCAGTTTTCCCAACACTATTTATTGAATAAATTGTTTTTTTTTCCCACTGGATATTCTTTCCTGCTTTGTTGAAGATTGTTGAAGTCGTGAGTTCATTTCTGGGTTTTCTGTTCCGTTCCATTGATCTATGTGTGTATTTTTGTGCCAGTACCATACTATCTTGATCACTACAGCTTGGTAATATAAGTTAAAGTCCAGGATCGTGATGCCTCCAGCTTTGCTTTTCTTTCTCAAGGTTGTTTTGGCTACTTGGGGTCTTTTTGTGGTTCCATACAAATTTTAGGATTGTTTGTTCTAGCTCTGTGAAAAATGCTATTGATATTTTGATAGCTATTGCATTAAAATGAATGGATAAAGAAGATGTGAGATATGAGCTGTAATGGAATATTATGCAGCCATTAAAAGGAATGAAATCTTGTCATTGGATGGAGCTAGAGAGTATTATTTTAAGCAAAATAAGTCTTAACTCGGTAGTCTTAACTACCGAGAACAAACTGATGGTTACCAGAAGGGAAGTAGCTTGTACCTTGTGGGACAAAATATACTTTGCTCAGAAAACAGCATGAGAAAACACACAGTATTCCTGAGATGTAATACTATGGTAAAACATTTCAATGAAGTCCAATACTATAGAGTTTTT
Source organism: Mellivora capensis (assembly GCA_004024625.1). Taxonomy (NCBI): domain Eukaryota; kingdom Metazoa; phylum Chordata; class Mammalia; order Carnivora; family Mustelidae; genus Mellivora; species Mellivora capensis. The sequence goes on along the minus strand of PISX010002811.1, from coordinate 132,970 downwards.
AAAAATTAAAAAAAAAAAACAAACCTGATAGGGACGCCTGGGTGGCTCAGTTGGTTAAGCGGCTGCCTTCGGCTCAGGTCATGATCCCGGCGTCCTGGGATCGAGTCCCACATCGGGCTCCTTGCTCGGCAGGGAGCCTGCTTCTCCCTCTGCCTCTGCCTGCCACTCTGTCTGCCTGTGCTCACTCGATCTCTCTCCCTCTCTCTCTGACAAATAAATAAATTTAAAAAAAAAGATTAAAAAAAAAACCTGGTAAAAGATATTGATTGATAGGCAAGGTGACAAAGTGTTAAAATTCTTACTGTATAGTAAATGGCAAAGAAAAATAGTATTACTCCAGGTTAGAGAATATGACCAGACAAATCGCTAAAACAACAACAAAAAAGCACCATTGATTATTAACCAATTGAAAAGGTATAATAATCAAATGCTTAAATTTAAAATAGGATGCATTTTCCCTCTATCAAATTGGCTGACTTTAAAAGTGTGTGATATCCGGGGTTAAAAAGTGCCATTGTAGAAGAAGTGTTCTTACTAACACACCACTGGGAGGAGAGAGGCTTGCTTTGTAAAGTGCACTGATTTGGCAAGACTATAAGGAGCCCTTGTAAGCCCATCCCTTTGGTCCAATACATGCTCTTATGAAATGCCATCCCAAAGATATAAACTTAAATACATAAAAAGCTCTGTAGCCAACATTCTTTCCAGTACTAAAAAAAAAAAAAAAGTGGAAGTAAACTAAATAATATTAGAGAAGCGATTTGGTAAATTACAGTATTTACTTGTTGGATATTATGCAACAATTAAGACTTAATGTTTAAAAATATAATATGGAAACTGCTTACAGTATGTTACATTTTAAAATAGATTACAAAAGTATCTACAAAACTATATGAAGAAAAATGGTATAAAATCAGGAAAGAAGTCATTCAAAATAGTGATTTTAAGATGAGTTTGTATTTAGGTAAGAAAGGTTTCCTTGAGTTAGTTGAATTTTTTCTTTTTTATTTTTAAGAAACATGAATTTCCTGTATAATGAAAAAGAACTAAATGTATAGGGGCTCCTGGGTGGCTCAGTGGATTAAAGCCTCTGCCTCCCGCTCAGGTCATGATCCCAGGGTCTTGGGATCAAGCCCCGTGTCCAGCTCTCTGCTCTGTGATCTCTATCAAATAAATAAATAAAATCTTTAAAAAAAAAAAAAAAGAACTAAATGTATAAAAAGAAGGCATCATAAGCCCTCCCTTTCTGTTGGCTGGGATTTGGTCATCTGATTTATTCCTGCTGGCTGAGACGGTCATTTATGGTTATTTGATTTTGCATTTCTCAAACATCTATTCAAATGGGGAATTAGGGGGTTTCAGAGAGAGGTGCAGGAGCAGGATCCATGTGGATTTAAAACTTGGAACTGAAAACTTGAGGACGACAGGCAAGATGGGAAAGGAAGCAGCTGCCCTGACGTTTACACTCTTAGTAGAAATACTGAAAATAACCCTTGGGCCGTATTCATATGCACATATTTATTCAAACATATTTATGGAGCACCTAACTGGAAGCAGAGAGTGGAAAAGATACAGGCACTGCCCTCCAAGGGGAACACAGAAGGGGAGAGAGAAGCGGGTCTGGCCCACTGTGCGGGTCTCCGTGAAGACGCCGGGCAGGAGAAACGAGGGCGCCGAACGACGCCTGGAGCATGACCACGCTGACGTTAACGACCGTAAAATTCACACTGCCAGCGCCGGGGCCTAATCTCAGGTCGTGGTAGGTATGTGTATAAAGGTAAGTAGAATGGATCTGGAGGCTACACAGCAAATTCAGGGGAGTGCTACCTCTACAGAGACCAGAGCAAAAGTTAAAAAGGACTTTTTGTAAGTTATAGGTCAAATCCCTTTTCTTACCGACAGGAAAAAATATTGCAAGTAAATGCCATACATTGTGATCATTCTAGGGGGTGGGGGAGAAATGCTTTGGTTGAGATATGTACCAGTGTGGTAGGATGGAAGGAGGAGGGTTTAGCAATGCTGGGGAGATTGCGGAAGGGGTTCTGCAGGCTGAAAAGGAGGCAGCTAGTCCCAGCCAGACCTCGTGATGGTGGGTGGAGTACAGAGGTCTTTCAGCAGAAGTGAGGACCTACAGAATGTGGCAAGTGTGTGTGGATGATAAGGAGGCCACACAGGCAGGGCCAGCTTCTGGGGTGTGCACCCAAAGGACCTTAGCTTCATCTTGGGGGTCCTAAGGCTAGCTTTGGGGCTGTGTAAAGGTGAACTAGGGGAGGAAGTTACCTTAGGAGACAGGGACAAGGGCCAGGTGAGGCTAGTTGTCATTTCTGAGGTGTCCAGAACCCATTTGGAGCATCCTAACCTCCTTTGGGGAGATTGCTTCATCCCTACTGCCCTCAACAAAAGAGGGCGAAAGAGAGCCGAGGGAGCCAAATCCTCTCCACTCCACCCCCTTCCCTGCCCAGTCAGGACAGGAATGCGGTCTCCACCTGGCCAATGGATATTCTTGCCTCGGTTTCAAATCCCGAATAAGTGAGCTGAGGACAGTGAGAGGTTAGAGGTCATTTAAAAAAGCAGGTGCACCCTCGGTGCTGCAGTCTTGCTGCACTGGCCATGACCTTCTTCTGGCTCTCTAGAGCCCTCAATTCTTGACTTTCCCGAGCCTGGTCTTCCCAATTTCTTGTTTCTTCTTTGAGCTCTCCACTCCCTGGGGGCTTCCATCAACATCCTTTGGCTTAAAATTAGCTGCAGCTGGTTTAGGGCTCATGGACACAAGCATCAGCCTGAGACAAGCGTCATCTGACAGTTGGCAATGGGGAGTCAGCTAGAGCATCCTACACTTTTCTCTTCACAGTATATCTTGCTCCTAATTTATCCCCTATGACCTCCATCCGGATCTGTGTTTTCTGACTCCTGTGCAGCTGTAGCTGCTTTCCAGCTGGACTCCGTTACAGCTCACTCTGCATCCCAAGTTCTGCTAAGTGTTACTAGAGCCCTTTATCCTGCAACTTGCCTGCTCAGGAAGTTGGTGTGACTCCCCGTTGCCTGTAGGTCAAGTCCAGATGTCCACACCCTCCTTTAATCTGGTCCCACCCCTACCATCTGACTAGAGAAGCCCTGTGTACTCCTTGAGGGACTCCAAGTGGACACCACCTTGGCACTTCCCCTGCTGGAAAGCCTGTCTCTTCTTGTCTGTCCAAACTCTGGCAAGAATTTGGCTCTCTGGATCTGGTTCGGTGTTCCTAGGAACTTGTCTTGGGTTGAGGCAGTTACTGACCCTCCTGGGGGCTGCTGCTCTCCTCTATAGAAGGCCTGGGACGGGTTAGGTGGTCACTGATGATTCCTTACAGTTTCCAACTGAACCAATACTATGCAAAACTGCCCTCCCCACACTGTGGCTCACCCCTTTCCTTCCTAAAGCCCCAGCCCTGGCAGGGGTCATGGAGGGACCACACAAAGTCCTCGCTTTCTCTGACTTCCTTCCTTCATCATTACAGTCCCATGAGCTGGGTGGGTGCTGTTGGCCTTGCACTTCAGGAAAAAGGAGACAGACGTCGATCCCAGGTCCGCAAAAGCACAGAGCTCCATGTTGGCCCCAGTCGCATGGACCAGAGCATGCGTGACGTGCAGAGTCGGGGATTCAGTCATGCTGTAGTCTACGAGCCTCTCTCCTGTGGGTGCTCCTGCCCAGGCCGCCTCCCGCCCCTGCGTCGTGCTGCTCTGTATGGCTTTCTGACCATTGGCAGCACCGTGACTTCCCCCTGAAACCAAACTTTGCACGGGCATAGACCTCTTGTGAGGTGGGCGCCCATGAGGCTGGCCCTCCAGCTCACGGTGGTCCTCCTCCTGGTCATGTAGCTGCTTGCACAAATCCAGGGGTTCAGTGCGGGCTTTCAAGGCTTGACAGGTGTAAACATGCCCCACTTTTGAGATATAATTAGACTGGTCAGTTGTCTCCCCGGGAGCATAAGTGGGGCAGGGGTGAGAATATAGGTGTGTCGGTGAGTGTGTAAGGATGAATGTGGGTGCTAGGAGTGTGGATGTGTGTGGATGCGCGTGTAAGAAAAGAGCAAGGTTCATTGAGGGGTTGGCTTGTCTCCATTTGGGGCCTGTCACCTGTGAGCTTGGCAGCCACAGCCGGGCCTTTCTGCCGTGTGACAGGATGTGCAGGGAGAGGAGCTCAGGTGAAGGCCTGGTGATTTCCAATGGCCTTACCACGTCAGTGAGCCTCCGGAGCCCTGGCTCCAGGGGCTTCTGCTCCTTGTGGCCCGAACCATGCCCACTGTCACCCTGGGTCATGCTTCTGACCCCTGACTGGCTTTTCTCTTCAGACGGTGTTTGTGCGGTATGCTGCACTGTAGTGAATGCGTTAATGTGTTTTAGAACAAATTAAATATGGAAATAGCTTTATTTTTTCCCTGATAATTAAAGTAATAGAGAAATACACAGAGAAGATCATTTGTAAAATCTCTCTGAATTATCGTTGTTTTTTTTTAAGGTGTTACAATGGCATTAAAGTTACACATTTGAAATAGAGTTCTGGGGCACCTGGGTGGCTCAGCTGTTGTGTCTGATTCTTGATCTCAGCTCAGGTTGTGATCTCAGGGTCATGGGTTTGAGCTCTGGATTTGGGCTCCACACTCGGCATGGAGCCTACTATGAATGAATGAATGAATGAATGAATGAATGAATGAAATGAAATGAAATATCGTTCTTATGTGGCACCTGGCTGGCTCAGTCTGTGAAGCACACAACTCTTGATCTCAGGTGTGGGTTCGAGCCCCACATTGGGCGTAGAGATTGCTTAAAAATAAAAATCTTAATATAGTTCATATCTTTTATTTTTATTTTTGTATTTTATTTAGTTATTTATTTGAGAGAGAGAGAACAGACAGGGTGGGGGGTATCAGAGGGAGAGGGAGAGAGACTGCTAAGCCGACTCCACATTGAGCATGAAGCTGGACGCCGGGATCAATACCACGACCCTGAGATCCCGACCAGAGCCAAAACCAAGAATCCGACACTTATCTGACTAAGCCACCGCCAGCGCCTCTAGTTTCTTTTAGGGATAAGTACTAAGATATTTAAGAGTGAAGTTATTATATGAACTTATGTGTGAGGACTGGTGTTTATTCCGAAATAAGATAGGGAAAGGAGGTGGATGGAAGTATACACGAAACAGAATTGCCCATGAGCTGAAGCCAGAGATGCCGGTTCATTTTAATACACTTCCCGCATTAGTATATGTTGGAAATTCCCTATAATAAGTTACCAAAAAACAAAAACACCACCTCACCTTTTAATCCAACTACCCAGAAATAACCACCATTAACATCTTGGGACATTTGTCACTCAAATTTGTCATCTAAACCTGCTTATTGTGGTTGGGGGAGATGTCCTAACTTAAAAATGCCGGCCGATCACATTCCCAGCCTCCCTTCTCAGGCACATGATGAGGCTCCAGCACACCCTCTACCCAGACCTTGAATCAGAGGCTAATAATGAGAGAGCACAGTGGGTCAACCATTAGGGCCGCAGTGGGCCGGCCTACACTGCAGGGCTGAGCTCACCAGTTCTTCTCCTCCTAGAGATTCTGAAGGCTCCCCAAAATCCTTCTCACAAATCTTTTCTGCCTCCATTATCCAGAATTAGTTTCTTTTGCTCAAACTAAAAGTCGTGGTGGGCGGAACATTTTAGTATAGTGTTTTTCTTACTGATAAGATTATACTATGCAGGGGCGCCTGGGTGGCTCAGTGGGTTAAAGCCTCTGCCTTCGGCTCAGGTGGTGATCGAAGGGTCCTGGGATCAAGCCCCGCATCGGGCTCTCTGCTCAGCGGGGAACCTGCTTCCTCCTCTCTCTCTCTCTTTCTCTCTCTGCCTGCCTCTCTGCCTACTTGTGATCTCTGTCTGTCAAATAAATAAATAAAAAATCTTACAAAAAAAAGATTTAAGGAAAAAAAAAGATTATACTATGCAAACTGCTCTGTGAGATGCTTTTCTTTTCTTGCACTTACTAGCTGGAGGATGGCGTCTTTGTAGGTGAACAGACCTTCTCCCTCCGTCATCCTCTCAAACACAGTTAGTGCTGCTACAAGAATGAGGGAGATCTCTTTCCCTGCCCTTCCCACAAGTGGGCTGGTAGAAAGAAAGGAAGGGTTTCCATGATACAAGTTCACTTTCCTCATAATGGGGGGGGGAGGTGGCCTGAGGGTGTGCCTGGCCAGCTGGCCCCTAACAGTGGGCTCCTGGCAAGGCCCCAGGAGAGGGGTGTCATACTCCATAAGCACATTTTGTTTCTCCACTGAGACTCGTCCCGGAGCAGATTGCTGCCTGGCCAGAGGCTGATCGCAGGAGTGGAGGTTTCACCTTCCAAGGCTTTACAAGGCTGTCTGAGGTCACGAGCCTCCAGGCTTGCCCCCGGGGGACTTCAGTCTCCTCATCCAGCCCCACGGCAATTCCTGTGAGTCAGGTATGGGCTGAATGGGCTCCCCCCAGCAAGGCACTGCATTTGGAGGCCAAAATGAGCTGGGGGAGGGGAAGACACTAGGTCAGGGAGGCTGTTCTTAAGCTCCTTGCCCCAGTTTGTCCTTAAAGAGAATCTCGATCCACAGGTCCTGGGCATCCCTGAGAGGCAGAGGAAGGAATGCTACTTGGAGGGAATGGCACGTCAAAGGGACGGCGTCGCATGCCTCAGCCTTACTAATGGGAATCCCCCCGATTGCACGGGCTGCCATCCACCAAGCCTCAGACAGACCAGCAATGTTAAGCATCACGGCAAGTGTGGGAGAGCTGCACCGGCCCCTTCACAGACAAGAAACTGAGACACCCAGGGTGGTACAGACTGGGGCCCGGAGTGGGACCCAGGTTGGCACACCTGTAGGCCCGCCTCATTAGGAGGAGTGAACTTTTATCATGGAGACCCTTCCTTTCCTTCTACCAGCCCACTTGTGGGAAAGGCAGGGAAGGAGAGCGCCGTCGTTAATAGTGTTTGAGACATGGAAGAAAAAGGTCTTTATACCTACAAAGAGACACCCCCCACCCCGCTTGTTAGTAACTGAGCAGTCCCTCTGGGGGTCTGCCTCTGTCGTGATGGTCACCAGGGGTGGTGCCCCTTGAAGCAGCCTCCCACAGGCCCCACGGGTACTTGCTTCCGCTACCAACACCACCTTAGAGAATCAGCTGAATGTGGTCTAAACTTAATCATGAATGACCTTGGGCAGGTTTCCCAGCAGGCTCAGAGGAGGGGGTTCTTGCCCGCTGCTCTTAGGAATGACCTAGGACCAGAGGTCCTGGAGCCTGTCTGCCAGCGGCCAAGGTCGCCCACTTACTGAAGCCCGGGGTCCAAGACTGCCTCCACGGCTGTGCAGTGAGTTTACAGGAAACTGGGATTTTCCTGGGGAATTGTAGCAACAACATCAGTTATCTTTCCTTTTTTTTTTTTCTTTTCTAAATTTGTAAAATGTATGTATGTATGTATGTAATCTCCATACCCAACATGGGGCTCAGAAGTACGGCCCCTAAGATCAAGAGTCACACGTGCTTCCACCTGGGCCAGAGAGGGAGGCACTCCTCTATCAGTTACCCTTCAAACACTCTTGGGAGGTACTTTTCCAATAAGGAAATTTTATAAAATAGAAATAGTAGCAAGGGGCATTTCAGAGTAAAATGCGTTCATGTGACAGCCAGAGTGACTCGAGGTTACTGACAGCAGTAGTGGGAAATGGCAGTTGTTAGGGGCTTCAAACATCTTCCGCGGAGGAGGAGGCACACCCGGGCCAGAAAGAGAGAGAAAGGGCCTTGGGGGCCCGAGGGGCAGGGTTTCAGCCCCAGCACTGCCACTTTTCCTGGCTGTGTTACCTCAGACAAGTTGCTAAACCTCTCTGAACCTCCGTAAAATGGAGATCATAACGCCACCTCTGTCCTGTAGCCATCACAGATGGAGAATGGCATTTAGCCGCTGTCTGAGAAAGGAGGCCTACTGTTAGTACTCACCAGGAGCTGGATTTCCTGGGTCCTTGGCAGTGTGAATCTGAGATGTGAATCAATGTTTTTAAGGACAGAAATTGTGGCTAGGGCTTGTCAGTTACAGGTGAAATCAGAGAATACTTTTATTTATTTGACAGACAGAAATCACAAGTAGGCAGAGAGGTAGGCAGAGAGAGAGGAGGAAGCAGGCTCTCCGTGGAGCAGAGAGCCCGATGCGGGGCTCGATCCGAGAACCCTGGGATCATGACCTGAGCCAAAGGCAGAGGCTTTAACCCACTGAGCCACCCAGGTGCCCCGGAAACTGCTTTTTTGATCCGCACCTCACTTCCTCTGTGCTCCCTTTGCCGAGTTTCCTGTGCAGATTCCCTGTTAGCCCACTCACACCCTCACCCCCGCCCCTTGCTCATGGGTTTATGTTCTGAATTTTTAATCATTAGCATTTATCAAAATGTGCCTGTCATATGTCCTCATGTTCCTCTGGCCCTCACTCCAAGCGGTACACTTATTCCCAGGTTTAACCTCAAAAAGGTGAAAGCTTTTTACTCTGTTTGTCTTGTAAGTTATGTGATGTTTACATATGGATGTTTTAGGCTTCCTCCTCAAACCAGAGGTTTACTCTCTGTTTACTGGAGAGCAACTGAGTTAAGTGCGAACACACAGAAAAGTTTCTGGAGCCCCGTCCTACCCCCACTCACCCCTGCAGGCTACAGGCTGTGGGGCCAAGTGGCAAGGTCCTGCCCCGGCAAGTTGCCTCCCGGTGATAGTGGTGGGAAGGTTTGGAAGGAGGACTTTGAAACCCAACTCAAAACTGAATCAACACTAAAACATTTCACCTGAAAGAAGCTCATTCATGAGTCCTTAAAACTTGCATGTGCTTGTTTGTTTTGAGCTTCCCTAGAGATGAATGTTAAAATACTGCAAAGTTTTAAAACGTCTGACCAAAATGTTTAATGTGGTGGCTTTGGGTACACCTAGCTTCAATCACAAGTGAACATAGACCACACAACTGGAAACTCCTGGAAGGAGTGTCATGCCTCACTTCCTTTTACTTAGCACCACCTGAAACTTGACCCTAAACATTCAGACCCGCTGAATCCAGGTCCCACACTATCGTTCAGCTTTCTGAGGTTCCCTCAGATCTTACGTCTTGCAGCTTCTGCATTATTACGTAGTTTCTAGGAGACACTCTTCCTTTAACAAGACGTTGGAAATTCAAACCATCCTTAGTAATATTTATCCAGTTATGGTAGGATATCAGTAACGAATGTGTTAGAACCAGATTCAGAATGGATGAGCTGCTTGTAGTCATTTCAGTCAGCGGGAATCCCATGCACGCTTTGGAGCTGCTTTATACTAACGGGCTGGGAATGTGGATTTGGAGTCCACCCAAACCTGGCGTTGCCCTCTGCTGACTGTGACCTGGGCTGAGTTTCTGTAACTGACTCTGCTTCAGTTTCCTTAGAAAAAATCTGAAAATAATGACCGTACCTACCTCACAGGGTGGTTTGAGGATTTACCGGAATTCGTATTTGCAAACCACTTAGAATAGTGTCTGGGATGTAGGAAGCTCTATGTACATGTTTAATAAATAAAAAGTAAATCTATGATTTTATCCCATGATCTATATTATCAGGTCAGTTAGGTAACATTCCTGAAAACATATTGTGCATACTGAAAATCTGGCAATTTAAAAGGCCTTAAAAACTTACCTTTAAATAGTTGAGTGTTGGGGGCGCCTGGGTGGTTCAGTGGGTTAAAGCCTCTGCCTTCCGCTCAGGTCATGATCCCAGAGTCCTGGGATGGAGCCCCACATCAGGCTCTCTGCTCAGCAGGGAGCCTGCTTCCCCCTCTCTCTGCCTGCCTCTCTGCCTACTTGTGATTTCTGTCAAATAAATAAATAAAATCTTTTAAAAAAAATAGTTGAGTGTTTTCTGGGTGCCTGGGTGGCTCAGTCTGTTAAGTGTCTGAGTCTTGATTTCCGCTCAGGTCATGATCTCAGGGACATGAGTTTGAGCCCCAAATGAGGCTCCGTGCTGGGTGTGGAGCCTGCTTAAGGTTCTCTCTTCCCCCCGTCCCTCTGCCCCTACCCCTGTCCCATAAATAAACAAAGAGCTGAATGCTTTCCATATAGAGTATACTCAGTACATTTTTAAGCTTTAATTCCAGTGTAATTGACAAACAGTATTATATTAGTTTCAGGTGTACAGTAGTCAACAATTCCATATATTACTCAGTGCTCACCAAGGTAAGTATACTCATAGGGCATCTCTGGCTCAGTCCGTGGAGCACACAGCTCTTGATCTCAGCGTTGTATGTTTAAGTCCCATGTTGGGTATAGACATTGCTTAAAAATAAATCCTTTAAAAAATGAAAAAGATAAGTGTATTGTTACTCCCCTTCCCCTATTTCATCCATCCTCCCACCCACCTGTGCTCTGGTAACCTCAGTTTGTTCTCTATAGTTAAGAGTTTGTTTTCTGGTTTACCTCTCTCTCTTTTTTCCCTTTGTTCATTTTGTTTCTTAAATTCTACATATGAGTGAAATCGTATGGTATTTGTCTTTCTCTGGTTTATTTTGTTTATATTCTCTAGATCCATCCATGTTGTTGCAAATGGCAAAATTTGATTCTTTTTTGTGGCTGAATAATATTCCATCGTGTATATACATCATTTCTTCTTTATCCATTTATCTATCTATGGACACTTGGGCTGCTTCCGTAATTTGGCTATTGTAAATAAAGCTGCAATAAACATAGGGGTACATGTATCCCTTTGAATTAGTGGGTTTTTGCCAGGGCCCTGAGACCATGACCTGAGCCGAAGGCAGAGGCTTAACCCACTGAGCCACCCAGGTGCCCCTGTTTTTGTATTTTTTGGTAAATACCCCGTAGTATGATTACTGGATCATGGGGTCATTCTATTTTGATTTTTTTGAGAAATCTCCATATTGTCTTCCATAGTGGCGGCACCAGTTTCCATTCCCACCAACAGTACGTGTGTCCCTTTTTTTCTACATCCTCACCAACATTTCTTTCTCGTGTTTTTTATTTTAGCCATTCTGTCAGGTGTGGGTTTATATCTTCTTGTGGTTTTGATTTACATTTCCCTGATGATGAGTGATGTTGAGTATCTTTTCATGTATCTGTTGGCCATTTCTATGTTTTCTTTGGAGAAATGTCTGTTCATGGTTTCTGCCCTTTTTTTTTTTTTTAAGAGAGAGTGTGAGCATGAGTTAGAGGTGGAGGGCAGAGGAACAGGGAGAGAGAGAATCTGAAGTAGGCTCCACACTCAGCACAGAGCCCAATGTGGGCCTTGATCTAACGACCTTGAGATCATGAGCTGAAATCAAGAGTCAGATGCTTAAGTGATTGAGCCACCCAGGCACCCCTCTTCTGCCTTCTTTAAAAAGTAGATTATTTAGGGGCACCTGGGTGGCTCAGTCAGTTAAATGTCTGCTTTAGGCTCAGGTCATGATCCCGGGGTCCCGGGATGGAGCCCCGCATTGGCTCCCTGCTCAGTGGGGAGCCTGCTTTTCCCTCTTCCTCTGCCCCTCCCCATGCTTGTGCACTCCCTCTCTCTGGCTCTCTCAAATAAATAAATAAAATCTTGGAAAAAAAATAAAGTAGATTGTTTGGAATTTTTTGGTGTTGAGGTGTATAAATTTCCTGTATATTTTGGATATCAACCCTTTACTAGATATGTCATTAGCAAATATCTTTTCCCTAGGCTCTCTTTTAGTTTTATTGTTTGTTTCCTTTGCTGTGCAGAAGTTTTTATTTTTATATAGTCCCAATAGTTGTTTTTTTCTTTTGTTTCCCTTGCCTCAGGAGACATATCTAGAAAGATGTTATTGTGGTCAATGTCAGAGAAATTACTGCCTGTGTTCTTTTCTAGGATTTTGATGGTTTCAGGTCTCACATTTAGGTCTTCAATCCATTTTGAGTTTCTTTTTGTGTATGTTTTAAGAAAGTGGTCTGGTCCAGTTTTATTCTTTTGCATGTGGCTGTCCAGTTTTCCCAACCCCATTAGTTCAAGAGACTCTCTTTTTCCCATTGCATTTTCTTGCCTCCTTGTTGAAGATTAATTGACTATATAATTGTGGGTTTACTTCTGGTTTCTCTGTTCTGTTCTGTTGATCTCTGTGTCTGTTTTTATGCCAGTACCACACTGTTTTGATGACTACTGCTTTGTACAGACTCAATAAATTTTTAAAATTAGGAAATATGAAACAATGGCAACATTTAAGGGAAGTTATTCTTTGCTTAAGTTTTTCCTCGGTATAGCTTTGTCAGCGACTGGTGAAGGCTTCTCATATTCTGATGGGGACAGTGGGGACTTTGTCATAGGGAAGCAGCTCTCTCTCCCCTCCTTCTTGGTTGAGGCCTGGTCAGGGCCCCTCCCACACACCATGCCAACCCCATGCAAAAGCACAGAAACCTCATTTTAAAAACCAACTTGTCAACTTTTTAATAAGCAAATTTTAAAATGCACCTTCAAGTGCATTTCCATAAACCTCAACTAATGACACCTTTGGCCTTGTATTGTGCTGGCCACCTTCCTTATTACACTTACTTGTTTTGATGGCAGATGTCTTGGCCTTGGCCAACAGCTCTCAGGACCCTGCCCTACTCTCCAGAAGACTCGTGTTCCCTGATGCGGGATCGTCCTCCTATATATGGCTGCAGAAGCGCTTGTCCCCGTGGGGGTGGAAGGGGTGTGCACCATCAAGCATTGAGCGTAAATGTATAAAATAGCATTTTAGGGGCGCCTGGGTGGTTAAGCGGGTTAAAGCCTCTGCCTTCAGCTCAGGTCATGATCCCGGGGTTCTGAGATAGAGCCCTGCATCAGGCTCTCTGCTCGGCGGGGAGCCTGCTTCCCCCTCTCTCTGCCTGCTTCTCTGCCTACTTGTGATCTCCATCTGTCAACTAAATAAATAATATCTTTTAAAAAAATCTTAAAAATATAGCATTTTACTCAAAATGTTATTCAAAATGCTCTTCAGAGTGTGGTCCCTGGACCAGCAGTCCAGTCCTTGTCTAGGAACTTACTAGAAATGCAAGTGTCAGGCCAGCTGTGGACCAGCTAAATCAGAACCTGCATTTCCACACCATCTCCAGGCTGCTGGAGTGCACACTGGGCTGGAGAAGCTCTGGCCTCAAGCATGCACATCATCTGCCATCAATTTGAAGGCTGCTGGAAATTTCTAGGCTCAGCTCTGGAATCCAAGATCACACACAGATGCAAAAATGAATAGTCTATCCCATCTCCCAAGTTCTGAATACAGCTTTGCTTCCTGCCGCTTGTCAAGAGGATGCCATGGGTCACTTGGGAAATGGACTAAGCATAGATAGTGCTGGTCTGGGGAAGCAAATAGCCAGCAAGGGTGTAATCTCTTACAAAGAGGAGCTCTGGGTGGCTCAGACGGTTGAGCGTCTGCCTTCAGCTTGGGTCATGATCCCAGGATCCTGGGATAGAGTCCTGCATTGGGCTCCCTGCTCACCAGAGAGTCTGTTTCTCCCTCTCCCTTTGCCCCTCCCCCTGCTCGTGCTCTCTCTCTATCGCTCACTCTCTCTCTAAAAAAGAGGAGAGGGGTAGGTAGCTCTAGGGACCTGGGAGGATACTCCTTTGTGCAGAGTGACGAAGTTGAGACTCATCTCATCTCAGTGCACTTAGGGTTGGGGGCCCCTGACCTGAGCTCCCATCACACTCTGTGCTTCATCTTACCCTCTGGTCTTACATGTGCTTGTTTGGTTCCCTTCCTGACCTTAGCAAGGAGGTCTTTGAGGCAGAGGCTGTGGCTGGTTCCTCCTGGGGTCTGGTCCCTGGCACGGGCCCTGGGGAATCGTAGTGCTTCATAATGCGAATGAATGAATGAATCTGAGAATTCCACTCTCAGAAACACAGAGAAACACATGGGGGATCTGGTTTAAGTTTCTGTAATGCTCCCTTAAAATGGGGAACTGGCCTGGGACATTCTTGTCCAAGTACCAGGGTTGGGGAATGCTTCTTGGGCATGTTTCTGACTGGAGTTCCACTCTGACTTTTCTTGCCAAATGAAACTTCAACAGCACCCAAGGCAAGCTGATGAAAATAGGGAGGAAGCGGGGTGAAGGAAGAACCCATCTCACTGACTCAGTTCTCACTGTCAGCGCTTCATCACTTCCAGTAGCTATTGAAGTTTCAATGCAAATACCACCCCCCTCCCCCAACCCCTGCCCCGCACCCAGCCTCCCCCCACACTTCCAGGCCCCACATGAAGGCTTTCCAATTGCTCACACTGGAATTTATTCCCTCTTTAAAGAAAAAAACCCTTCCTTCTGGGAGGGACTGGGTACATGTGACCTATAAAGGAAATTTGTCCTGAGGATGAGGCAGGCACAAGGAATCAAGGAACTAAATTCAGGGAAGTTGCTGATGTGACTCTTTATTTCCCTCCTTCTGTCACTTCCCTCTTTCCCAAGGCAACCTGACTTCTACCTGTCCTGACAGGACCTTTGGCTTCTTGGGGAAAATCAGAGAGCAGTAAAGTCTCTCAGCCTGCCGCATTGTTTTCTTTGAAAACTTTTGTTCTTGTTTGCTTAGAAATTTGCCGAAGACTCTGCAGATTGCAATGGTTCTGTTCTACAGTTTTTCTTTTATGGAACTCCAGGCTCCAGCCACCCAACCAATGGAAAGAAAGGTTTCAAATGAAAAGAAGAGAAAGAAAGGAGGTAGAGAAACAGGAAGAAGGACCCGAGAATAAGAAACTGGGCCCAGTGACCTTGAGATTTATGCAGACAATGGGATCCACCCTGAGGGTTGGGGTCCTGATGAGCAGAAAAGCTGAGGCTGGGTCCAAATGAGTCAGAATAGGCCCCTCCCTGCCATGACCAAGGAAGGCATGACCTCTACACCAAAGTCAGTCACCACGGAGACAGAGCAACAGTGGGCCACATCCCTTTGTCCCATTTCTCCAACCTTCTCACAGAGCTGGAGTAAGGGTCAGGAGCAACTTGGCACAAATCCAGTACCATTACAGGGGGAAATAGAGGCACACATGACGGAGAAGTGCTCAGGGCATCATTCCAAATTTGGAAGCCAAGTTTCCAACTTGTGTTCTTTTGGATATGAGCTGAATATTCCTCCCCTCTTCACCCCTCTTACCTACCTCTTCTACTCAGCAGCTGATGGAGCTAAACCTAGTCGACATTCCTGTGTGAGATCACATAGCACCTGTGTTCATGTGCTCAGGGACGCACAAGGAATTTCTGTGATGTGCCTGGAGCACTCTGAGAGAAGACAAGGCTGGTAGAGAGGCCACCACAGTATTTAGTTCCAGATAACTGAGGCTACAGGAGGGCGACAGGGCTAGCTTTGACCCATCAGTCCATTTGACAGTAATACGCTTTATATATTAAAAGATCCCCTAAGTACTGGCTCCTTTTTGGTCTGAGAGGAAGCTGATCATTACATTCACTTTACTTCCACAGCATTTACGGATCCGGAAAGGGACAAGGCAACGGCCATGTATGTTTTCTTAGTTGTAAGCCAGAGTATAGGGATTGCATTTCTATGCCATTCTGTATTTTATAGAACGCCATGAACTTTCCTTTACCCCTCTTTCTACCTTGGCAAGCAATGTATTTTAGGGATGAAAACATCCATATGGAGCACTTAAATTCCACAAGTTCTGGACTTCTCGTAGAATTATTCGGTAGAAGTAGCAGTCGGATTGAGCTGGGGAAAGACTTTTCAAGCCTTTCATATCGTTTCATTACTTCGTAACAATAGGTTGATTTAGAAGTGGAATGCAATTAAAAGATGTTTAACCAACTCTGGAAACAAGAGTTTGAAGCTCACCACCTGCCTCTTCTACAAGGTGACCCTGGACGGGACATTCTCTCTGGACTTGTTTCTTCCCCTGGAAGAATGTTCCCCTGGAAGAGCTTCCCCTGGAAGAGCTTCCCAGAGAATGTCCTCTGGGACATTCTCTCTGGACTTGTTTCTTCCCCTGGAAGAAGTTCTTCCCAGATTATGTCCTCTGGGACATTCTCTCTGGACTTGTTTCTTCTCCTGGAAGTTCCCCTGGAAGAACTTCCCCTGAAATACAGGATGTTGTGCAATCGTTTGCCTTTCTCTTTAGCACCATGTGCCTGGCACTATATGCTTCAGACGTGCGTTGTCTTGTGCAACCTTAACAGCCCAGTTTATAAATGAAGAAATGAAGGCTCAGAGGGGGGCAGCTGCTCATAAACGTTAGCACGTACAGTCCCATTCCTGAGCCCAATGCCTCAGGAACTTCCAGCATTATAGTTAAGAACTCTCCCTGTAATAGAAAATAGGATATCAGCAGATTTCTGTTGACCAAAATGATTCCTAAAGTGGAAGGGTCCTGGCATAGCTTAAAGCAAGATCAAAGCAAATGGCAGTGGAGGCTTCCAGCTGTGGGCCAAGCAGCGAGTACCACCCCCACCCCAGCCTAAGAATGGTGTTTCCTATCATCTTGCAACAGCCTCCCCTCCCACACACTGGGCCCAGGGGGCTGCCTGCAAAGCCTGGCAGGGAGTCTGGTGTACACAGTTGTGAGAAGCTGCTCTCTGAGAGGGCTTTGTGGCTGCTTGTGGTAAGTGCTCCCACACAGCTCTCCACCTCCCCCACTCTGCGGATCGGATGACTCTCAGCTTGGGAGCCCCTCAGCAGCCCGAAGAGAATGATCAGGAAAATTCTGTTTGTAAAAATCTGTTTAATAAATACACATCTTAGAAGTACCAAAATAATTACCAACAAAATACACAATGTACACCATTTACAGGAGGGCAACACAAACCTTGACAAGTAGTGGCTTTTAACCCCACACCCCCAAAAGGCTTAACGACACACCTGGTCTTTACACCTAGTCAGTCGTTACACAACCCACACGGGGGCTCAGCCACCGAATCTATGGTGATTCAGTCAAAAAACACAGTAAGATGTCGTCCTTTCGTCACATGTTGCATAACCTCCTCCAGAGACCCCACAAAGGTGAGGACTGAATGAGGTTTTCTTTGAATTCCAATGATCTTTCTTGTTCCCTTCCAAAGTTCACCAAAATAACAAAATGAGGGCTGATCCACCATAGTGAAATGTTTCAGGCCAGGGAGTGTGAAGTGTGGTTTTAAGTACCCTCTTTTAATCTTTTTTCTTTTTTCTTTTTTTTTTTTTTAGAAAAATAAAACTCTCTTTTTGTACAAATATACAAGTCCATGTTCTTTTACTCTTTTAAGCTCATAACGTCAGGCGCTGGCCTCCAAGCACACAGTCATCATAGGGCAGCTAAGAACAAGAGAAAGAAAAAGGCACGTTAAACCTCCAGAACTTTGCCAAAGGTGCTGGGATAATGGTGAGGGCTGTTCCTCGAAATAACTCAAGTACTCTTGGACTCCATTCTCCAAAACCTGGATATAAATTAACTTCAGGGGCTGAGGGAGCTTCTCTTTAATGCTCCTCTCCTTTAAAAAGGGCAAAAAATGAAGACACACTTTGGGAGGTACTACTGGTCACTCACACTAAAGTGTGAGATCTTCATTAAGTTGAGCCTTTTGGATACAGGGTCCTGTTTTATGCAGAGCGACAAAGTTGCGACTCACCTCGTCCTCCGTGAACTCTGACTCCGTGTCGTAGCTCTCCTCATCCTCGCTCTCTGGCAGCATCTGAAGGTTTTCTAGGGTCAGCTGGCCCAGCTGCTGCTGTATCCGCGTGCTTGGGCGGCCCCAGGTGAGCTGGTATGGGGAGTAGCCCTGGTAGGTAACTCTGTTAACATCAGCCCCACACTTCAACAAGAGTGACACGAGATCAGAATTCTGCAGGTCCACAGCGAGATGGAGGGCGGTTCGGCCATTGCAGGGTTCCTGAAACCCAAAGGAATTGGACAGGTTTATGGCTGAGTTTGGAATTTCTGCTTGCAACAAGAGCACGTGAGGTCTTACTGTGGAGGGCCTTGCAGCCCTGAGGCACTCCATCTGGAGACATGAAGTACTCACCTGAGCATTGACGTCAGCACCCAGAGACACCAGAAGTTCCACAATGCCCAAGTAGCCATGGATAGAGGCTAAATGTAGACACGTGTGCCCTAAAAGAATGATGAAAAAAGTATAGCCACTTGTTTCAGATCTCAAGCACAGCTTTCCACCTATTCTGGTAGGGGGCAAATACTTCTGATTTTGGAGAACCCAGAATCTGGACTCTGAATGAACTTTATTAAGGCATCAAACAGGCCTTTTACATGCATTTTCTCATCCTTTCTGGTGTTGAGAGTTTCTGCTCTTGCCTGGATTCCTAAAGTTGGCCCACCTCCCCCTTCTCCAAATCATCTGCCTTCTGATGGGCAGGGTAGGGCCGGCAGACGTACCATTGTAGTTAGTGGCCTGCAGGATGGAGGAAAGGTGCTGGGTCCTGCAGGTCTGAGTCAGGACTCCCACACTGGCCAGGCAGCCCTGCTCACAGGCAAGGTGTAGGGGGGTATTTCCTCGAAAGTCTCGGAGCTCAGGATCACAGCCAGCTTCCAGAAGTGCCTCAGCAATTTCTGGTTGGTTGGTGATCACGGCCAAATGGAGTGGAGTCTACAAACAGAAGAGGGAACAGAAAGAGGTAAGCCATGGCCCAAACTCGGAGTCAGTTTTCCCTTGAACCCCAGAGATCTCTTGGTCTTTGACTGTTGCTCCTCCCAAACAGGTCTAAGGGGCAAGACAAATCCCAGAGGCCCCAAGGTGGGCTTTCATAAAGGCCTCATCAAATCAATGGAATTTTCTTTCCTCTCTAGGACCTTGTGTAAAAGGTCAGGGAAGATAATGACCAGTGATCATTAACTGACGAAAGGTTGGGAGCAGCTGTGCTAGATCCAGCTTTATTACTGGGTCAGAGGCACGGGGCTGGGCAGGCCGGCGCACCTGCTGCAGGTTGTTCTGGAAGTTGAGAAAGGCCAGGTCGCCCTTCACTTGGCGGATCACTTCCATGGTCAGTGCCTTCTCTTCATGGATAATGGCCAAGTGCAGGAACCTAAGGGGAACAGAGGGAAAAACCCCCAGGGCTGGTGAGTGCATTGCGTGGGGCCCAAGGAGGCGCGGGCTGCGGGGGATTGCGCAAGGCCGGGGTTTCTGGAGGCCGAGGCCGCGGTGTTTTCCGCGAGGTTATTATGAGCTGAGTGTTCCTGGCAGGCGCCCAGGGACTTTCCGGGCGCCCCCCCCTTCTCCTCGGCGGGCGCCGGTCAGACCGCCCCGCCCTCCCGCCGGGCCGGAACGCCCTGTACTTCCCCTCCCGGCCGCGAGGCGCCCGCCAGCGGGGCAGAAACTCCTGCGTATCCTCCCCCCGGCCCCTGCCTCTCCCTTATGCAAGAGGGGACTTCGCGTTCCCGCCGCCGCCCCGCCCCCGCCGAGCGCCGAAAAGACCCGGCCCGGGCCCGGGGGGAGGGGAAGGCGTGCGCGTCTGCAAGGCAGAGCTGCTGCACCGCAGCCCCGGGATCCGACCCTCATTTCCCAACCCCCTGCCCCTAAGCGCAGCCCTCCGCTTTGCACGGTCTCCGAGAGATGGGGGGCGGCGGTGCATAAACCGCGGTCTGCGGCCGCCTCGCGCGCCTCGCGCTGCAGGCCCGGCGTCCCCACCCGGCCCCGAGGCACTTACGAGTCTCCGTCCTCGGTGAGCTGCTGCTTCCAGGGCTCCGCGCCGCGCGGCGCCTCCTGCGGCTCGAGGCGGATCTCCTTCAGTTCCTTCACCAACTGCTCGTACTCCTCGTCCTTCATGGAGTCCAGGCCGCTGTCGTGGCGGTCGTCCAGCAGGCGCTCCTTCTTGAGCGCGTCCCGGGGACCCTCCATGGCCCAGTCCTGGTTGTGCTCGGCGGGCTGAAACATGGCGCGGGGGAAGCTGTGGCGCTGCTGCCCAGGTGCGCTCGGCCGCGGGCTGCGCGCTCGCTGCCTCTTCGTGTCACGGAGGGGAGGACCGCTGGCTGCGACTCTTGTGGGCTCGCCAGCGCCGCCGCGGCGCCCTATAAACGCTGGCAGGGGATTTCTCCGGGGCGGGGTCAGGCGCGGGGAATTTCCAACCCAGTCAGACCAGAAAAGAGAACTGCCTCGTCCTCTGCTCGGGAGGGAGACGGGGGTGGGGGCGGGGGGAGAAGCCTAAACCCTGAGCCGGGTTCATCAGAGAAACTCCCTGCGATGAGCCACTGGGGTCATGTACAGGGAACTTTTTTGATGAACGCTGAGTGGCTGGAAAGTCCTCCCGACTGAGGTCCCCTACCCCGGTACTTCCCTGCTGCTTGCACTCAGCAATCCCGTCCCTCTGCAAGAAGCCTTCTTTCCCTGGGGTTTCCCACGATCGATTCGATTTGGGGTCGTGGACTGCTGAGATCCCAGTGAACGCAGACCTGTTGTGCAGTTCCTCCTTGGGGTTTGCCGAACCGCCGGTGCCTTCCGATTCTTGATCTTTTTGAAAACTCGAGTGGAAATGATGGCTGGACGTCGGGATTTGCTTCCCTAAACTTCTCGCTGCGGGAAGGACGCACTGGCGGGTTATAAGGTCGCAGGCTGCCTCTGCCTTCCTGCCAATACCAGGCTCACTGCAGCTCAGGGACACTTAGCCCTCCCCAGC
>PISX010002811.1:0-112288 GCA_004024625.1 Mellivora capensis | reverse complement strand
CACTCTGCCCTGTATTCAGGCAAAATGCTGAACATGACCATAATTTTTTTCAAGTAAAGCAAAGTGTTGATCTTTGTAGTAGAAGTTGTAGCTAGCTACCCTGGATGAACAAAAGAGTTATCGAGGTCATGGTCCCTGATTTGCACTGTGCTGCTGCAAAGAATGGATCCTCAGCTTACTTCTGGGTGCCCAGCTGGGTGACTTTCCAGAAGCATTTGGAATAGGCTGAAGAATAGGGTGAGCAGTGCCTTATCCAAGATTGGGCCTTAAGGATGGCTAAAAAAGTAGTTGCTAAACCTGCTACAGGAGATTACCAGATTACCCCCTTGCTAGCTCCTTGCTCTCCTGCCCTGGGGAGGGCAGCAGTTGGACATATCCAGGCTCCCCATCCTCTGGTTTCACCTGCAGAAATAGAACTTCTGTTCCCACTCCACCCCCTTCTTCTAGCCTGCAAGCCTCTAATTGAATTCAACTACTTCTAGAACTGGTCCAGGCAAAATAAAGCAATTGGGTCAGAGTTTTTAGGGAGGAGCCCCAGGAGCCTCTATAGTTATGCAGAAATTTCTGGTGATTGTATTGCATCCATCTCTGACTTGACTGGCTGTGTACTAACCAGCCGTTTGCTCATCTCTTCTCCCTCCAATCCTCTATCTGAATGTAGGAAACCTGGGTCAGGGGGAGTGAGAAAAAAATAGGGGAAAAAAGCCCTAAAATCAAGACCTAAAACCTTCAGGATCATAATGATCACATGTTTATAATGAAAACTTTCCAAGGACAGACTCCATTGTCTCTGCAGGCACATGATATACAAAAACCCTTATTGAAGCAGGATAGAGCATTGGCTATACGTAGGAGATCTTCCTTCTGACTCTACCTCTAATTAACTGCATATTAATTGGGGAGATCAGTTAACTTTGCTGTGGTCTACTTGCTCTTATAAGATTTGATCAATGTCATTTAAGGATTTTTTTTTCCTGCTTAAAAACGGTATTGCTTGTCCACAGACACATAGATAGCTGCTTAAGGGTGACTGCATCTCTTGGAAGTAGTGTAAGGTTTTGGAAGGACTCCCAATACTTTTTGCAATACATTGTTCATTCTCAGAGCTCCTCTTGTAAGATAGGTATCATTCCTATTTTCCCAAAAAGGAACTGAAATGCGGAGAAATTTACCTCAGCACCCCGTGACAGTTTATCTAATTTCTATCCCAACATATTAATCATGGGGCCAAAGCACAATATTCATCTCTGTAAAAAAAATAAAAAAAAAAGGTTGAGCTCTCAATGCCCCACTTATATAGCTTAGAAGAGGATTTTTAGCTGCAGGTTTAAAAATGATCATTAAGAAAGAAAATCATGCATAAAAAAGAAAAAGTCTCAATAGCTTCCTTGCACCTCCTTTTAGTTCTTTACCTTCCTGATGGTCTTCAAGGCCCACAGTCTTTATTCCTGATTGTGTACTGTGCCACCTAGTGGTAAGAGGCCCAGGCGCTCCCTGATTTCCAAAAATCATGATGACAAATTTTGGGAGATGCTGAGCCTTGATGACCTGTCCCTGTCGTGGGGATTCCCAAGAGGGTACCTTATGATTTTCTGCAACCTAGGAGACCGTTTCGAATGTGACCCAACATGTTTTCTCCCCATCATATAGAGCTCTATGTGGTTTAAATCAATAAACATTACATCTTGGCGATCAAGAACATACTTGGAAGTCAGAAAACATGAGTGGATGGGGCAAAAGAAGACAGTGAAACTGATGATTGGTTTAGAAAGACCTTTAAGGACTCTTGGACATTTAGAGTTCTCCCGACAACAGAAGGATGTTAAAACCTTAGATAACTCATTTTTAATGTCATTTGGGTTTTTTAAAATGCAAAAGACAAAAGAAAGAATACGTTAACATTGGGGCACCTGGGTGGCTCAGTGAGTTAAAGCCTCTGCCTTCTGCTCAGGTCAGGATCCCAGGGTCCTGGGATCGAGCCCCACATCGGGCTCTCTGCTCAGCAGGGAGCCTGCTTTCTCTCTCTCTCTCTCTCTCTGCCTGCCTCTCTGCCTACTTGTAATCTCTATCTGTCAAATAAATAAATAAAATCTTAAAAAAAAAAAAAAAAGAATACGTTAACATCAAAGGAGTTTTCTATTTGAGTTCAGGACATAGCCATAGGGAATGACAGGATGGCCAGGATGCTCAGTGGGCTTCACTCTGGACAGGAGCACCCCCGTGGGGGAAAGCGCACCGTCAGAGGCCTGTGTGAA
Source organism: Mellivora capensis (assembly GCA_004024625.1). Lineage (NCBI taxonomy): Eukaryota > Metazoa > Chordata > Mammalia > Carnivora > Mustelidae > Mellivora > Mellivora capensis. The sequence goes on along the minus strand of PISX010002811.1, from coordinate 110,033 downwards.
CACAGGTCCTTTGAGCACTCCTCCTGGGTGGGAAATGCACGGTATGGACCGAGCCTACTGTCTGAAGTCCCCAGTGGTCTACAGCATGGAATATGAGCCAATAGACTTGAGTTTTCTTTTCTTTTTTAAAAAAGATTTTATTATTTGACAAGAGACTCAGCGAGAGAGGGAACACAAGCAGGGGAAGTGGGAGAGAGAGAAGCAGGCTTCCCGCTGAGCAGGGAGCTTGCTTCTCCCTCTCCTACTTCCCCTGCTCAGCCTTCGGCTCAGGTCATAATCCCAGGGTCCTGGGATTTTCAAATTGTTTTAGCCCCAGCAAACTGAACTCCTGAAAAAAGCTACCTGTTGCTTAACACAGCGGGACTGGAAGAGAAAGGAGCCATGGCCCAGTCCTGAAGGGCAAGCAAGTCTGACATACACTATCAGTCAGCCCCACTGTGAAATTCTGCATTTATAGTCTGCTTTCAATCCCAGGGGTGATCTTTGGTCTTTTTTCCTCCTGTGGTAGTTAGCAACTGCCTCTATCCACCCCTCTCAGAACTTGGAGCTCCCAAGCTCTCTCTAGATCTCTCCTGAGGAAAGATCATCAGGACCCTCTTTTGTGGTGACTTGAAAATAACACTGTCAAAGCTTTCCTGTGTTTCTTTTGCTACAAATTCTGCAAATTAATGGGGGATCAAAGCTTTAAAGGGTCTCAAACGCAAGTACCTACCTATAGGGGCCAGAAGAGTTTCACACCTCAGGGAGGCCGGCCATGGGACTGGATTCGAGAGAAATGGTGGCATCTCTAACCAGCTAGACCTGGGAGAGCATGTCCCACACTCAGCTCCGACCATTTCTGCCAAGCAGCATTTGAAACTCAGTACTGCTATTCTACTATTAAAGAAAAAAATATCAGAAAATGGACTTTGATGTGAAAACTTTAAAATTATGGGAACCAAATAAAGTGCATTTCTGCATCTTCTGGCTAAACAGGCTTTGAGTTTACCACCTCTTTTTCAGCTGAGGTATGATTTTTTTTTTTTTTTTTTTGGGTGCTTTGGGGGAAGGCCTCAACCTTTGGCCCCCTCCTCCCCAGGTATTACAGGGTCTCTGTTCCTTGGTGGAACTGGAGGCTAGGACTGATGTGTCTGTCCAGAAAGTCTGGCTTGCTCCTGGCAGGCAGGATTGGAATCAGAGGCTCTAAGCCCTGAAAAGAGAATTCTCTCTCCCACAAAGAACTTTTAAACATTACACTGTAAAATAAGTATAATCGATTGAAGGAAATTGTGATTTTTCTCACAAAGACTGTTTAGGTTACTTACTTATTTACATTTGTTTTAAACTCCTTTTAATAAGCACCTTGTTGAGGTGTTCCTGCTCTTCTGGTGTCCCAACCACGTGCCAAGGCTGCCTATTGGGTAACCTTCTCTGACGGGGGAGGCCTGCCCGTGTCACTCTGGCTAGAATTCCTGGCTCTCCCTTTCCACTGTTTGTTGGCGGTAACCAAGCAACGTGTCTATAGGTGTGTAGGGTTGTTCACGTTGGGGCGGGGGTGGGGGGTGGGGGGGTGGAGGCTTCATAGCATGTGGCCGCCTCTGCATTGCCAGGCTATTTGCTGTCTTGTCTAGGGTGTTGATTCATTCTGAGTTTAGTCAGGGTATGAGGACACTCAGCACTAGGGCAAGTGCCACAGAAAAGCCTGGTACTTTGCAGGGTCTGAGGCATGAATAATAGGATGTCCCTGTTCCTGGGCACCAGAATCCGGTGTGGGGTTCATGATTCCTCTCAGTATCAGAGTTAAAATCTACCACCAGAAACTATATGTGCACTCTACCCCATGGTCTAAGGTCTTGGGAATGGTTTAGGACAAAAGTAAACAGAACCATAGTTGTTAAAAAGATGTGCTTCAGATTACAAGTAAAGATTTAGGAAACTTGATCCATCAAGGTTCTTGTCATAAGATAATGTCTTTCTCAAATCTCCTTTTAGAGCCTCTCTCCTCTGGAGGGGAGCCCGAGATCATGTGGCTAAAAGTATTAGAAATTGAGATGAGTCTCAGAAGCTTATCTTTGAGGCTGTTCATGGGGGATACCTATAAAAATATGGATTCTAAAAGTTATATTTAGGCTGATTCTTAAATACTGAAAGCAAATTAGAGAGTAAGAAGGGTCACAAGCAGAAACTATGAGCAGGGAGAAGGAGGAAAATTGGCCTAGAATGTTTTTTTCCTTTATTCCAGATCTCTGCTATCAGAGTCTAGTCCCATGGCTGGGACATATTCCCTCTGGATAAGTCATTCAGCTTGGCTCACGAATGCTCATCATTTCCTATATCCTAGGGCTGTTTGTAGGCTAAAGTTTAGGGATAATTTTACCAAGCACACTAATATTTTCAGAAAGCAAGGTAGATTAATGCATCATCAAGTCTTTAAGTGTTAATATTTGAAAATTGGGCCAATTTAGAAAAGTTAAAGAGGACAGGAGGCAGGGAACAGGGATTGCCCTGACACTCACTGATTGAAACCCAGGAGGCAAGGGGACTGTAGCTGGGGTTGGGGGGGAGGGTGACACCATGGCTATAGGTCTTGGTAAATAATCTATATGAACGCGGCAATGGGAAGAGAATGGGGAAGCCTACCTATGACCCAGTCACAGCTTTGGCTCTGCTGCCTTGAAGGACTCAGATCCACGCCCAAGCGAGGCCAGCGCGTCAGGACAGGGAGGTACTGGGAAGGACAAGGATTCACAGGAGAAAGAGGAGGCTACATACAGGTCAGGAGCGTGGAAGAAGGGGATGTAGGGAGGCAGCCACTGTGGAGTTTTCCCTTCATTAAGGGCAGAATCCGGATACCCAGACCGGCGCCGTGTGGATGGTACTGTCTCCAGCGACATCTTCAGGCCATTCGTGGAATAACTTCTCTGAGGAATCGCATTTTCTTGAGGGGATTTTAGGAAAAGTTGAGTTAAAGACTAAAAACGTTACCCACCCCACCCCCAACTGGATATTTAAGTGCGACTATAGTGCATCATTTTTCCCGGTTCCAAGGGAAAGCTGCGAGTGTCCCTTCTCCTGAAACACGTAGCTGATCAGTTCTGTTCAGCCTGCTTTTTCGGTAACTACAGCCCACTCCCTTTCCATTTTCGCGGTGCCCCTCGTTCCTGGAGGCCCTGTGTTACCGCAGGAGCCTCTCAGTTTGTGTATACATTCACTGAATGCTTGCCGGGGCCGGAAAATTCTCCTGTTTAATCTTCACAGCCCTTCTGTTAGGTGGGTATCATTATTTCTGTTTTAAAGGAATTTGAGGCTCAGAAGGGTTAAGCCGCTCACTCAGAAGGCCACAGTCAGTGTGTGAACCTCACCCTGGGCTGTCCCTCCTACTGATTATGCTTCCCATAATTTACAGTGATGCTTCGCTGTTTCTTTCTTTTTCTTTTTTAAAGAATTTATTTATTTATTTGACAGATCACAAGCAGGCAGAGAGGCAGGCAGAGAGAGAGGTGGAAGCAGGCTCCCCGCTGAGCAGAGAGCCCGATGCGGGGCTCGATCCCAGGACTCTGGGATCATGACCCGAGCCGAAAGCAGAGGCTTTAACCCACTGAGCCACCCAGGCGCCCCAATGCTTCGCTGTTTCTATTTTATTATTTGATTTGATTTGGTTTGGTTTGTTAGAGAGAGAGAACGGAAGGCAAAGGGAGAAGCAGGCTCCCCGATGAGTAGGGAGCCGTATTCGGGACTTGATCCCAGGACCCTGGGATCATGACCTGAACCATCTAGGCTTCGAGACTGTATCTATTTTAAACATCTGCAAAGCTAAGGACACAAATTATACATTGTGTTTTCTAGGGTATTAAAATTAGTTTTTAAGTAGAAACGTAGCATTTCCACATGGTTAAAAACTCAAGTGATATGAAAGGTTTACAGGGGCACCTGGGTGGCTCGGTGGGTTGAGCCTCTGCCTTCTGCTCTCAGGGTCCTGGGATCTAAACCCTAGTTGGGCTCTCTGCTCAGCGGGGAGCCTGCTTCTCCCTCTATCTCTGCCTGCCTCTCCTTGTACTCGTGATCTCTGTAAAATAAATAAAATCTTTAAAAAAAAAATAAAAGGGTTACAACTCTAATTATACATTCCATCCCCTTTCACTACTGTTTCTAACACACATTTTCATTATGTTATTTCTTGTAGCAGAGCCTCTAGAAACCTACCCCAGCCTGCAGTATGGAGTCTGAATTCCGCAGGCCGCATTTAAAACCCTCCAGAGTCCGACTCTGCCCCGCTTGGCCAATCCTATCCCCCATTTCTCCCCGGCACCAACCCTCTGGGTTTCCCTGGGCTGTGTCCTCCACTCCCCCCGCTTAGTCCAAGGATCAACTTTTTTTCTGCTTCCTTGCCAGGGCCTGCCCTTTCCATGGGAGAACTCTGTTCTCTTCTGAACCCTTCTAATTCTTATCATCTGTCTTACACATTGGGCTTGTGGTCACATGCTGCCTTGTGTGGCTTAATTATTGCTCCTGTCCTCTTTTGACTCCAGTTAGACACTGAAGAATGTGGGGTGGAAAGGGCCCTGCTGGTCCGGGAGGAGGATATTCATTTCTTCTGTATTTCCCTTGTTCAGTCCATTGTTTAAGGCATAGGGATCCTCTTTTCTTCATATGTATCATAACTGTTCTTTGACTCTTCTCTGTCAAGACCTTATTCTTATCCAGTCAACTTTTCTATCTGGAAATCATCTCAAGAACTCATCTGGTCCAGCCTCCAGATGAGTAGGGTGCTATTCCCACTTTATAAAGGAAGGAGGCAGGCCCCTGGGGGGCTCAGTTGGTTAAGTGTCTGCCTTCAGCTCTGGTGGTGATCCCAGGGTCCTGGGATCGAGCCCCACATTGGGCTCCCTGCTTGGTGGGAAGACTGCTTCCTTTCCCACTCCCCCTGCTTGTGTTCCCTCTCTTGCTCTCTGTCAAATAAATAAAAATCTTGAAATAAAAATAAAGGAAGGAGGCACTGTGGAATAAAAGCTCTTAGGAGGATGGGAAGTCAGACCAGAGCCACCATAGAACACAGCCTGTCTGAGGATTAGAGCATTTGTGAGAGGAGTGAGGAGATTATAAACAGACCTAGACAGTGCTCCCCCTTGTCTTCTTCCCCACTTTTGCTGCCTGAGTCACTTCTAGTGGGCCCTCGAATAAGGAGGAAGAGTCCTCCTCCAAATCTTTAGGATGGGAATGGATGAGATTCTGGAGTCTTGCTGACTGCTGAGTGTAGCTCCCCGGGATGAGAGAGCAAAAAGGAAACTGGGAGTGAATGAGTGAGTGAATGAATGAATGAAGGGGCTGAATGGGAATCAGTCAAGGTGACTGAAAGCACGCCAGGCAGGAGGATGCATCCTTGGAATTCCCATCACTGGACTGCAAAGCGGAAGGTCCACGGGTGGCGTGGCTGGCCAGGCCCCAGGGGGTGTCGCTGAGAAGGCCCAGGAGCTGCACTTCCAGGGTGATCTCTGTTGCCTTTCAGAAGTAGCAGCGTTTCCAACAGCAAATATCATATCTCAAGAATCTGACCTAGTGTAACAAAGCATACAGACGCTAACCTAACCAGGACATAGTCCAGCATCATCTCTCTGACTCCTATTATAACTTCTAGAACCATTCATCTCTCAGATACATTGTTCCTTAAAGAGGAAATCCTAGGGAGGAGCTTAGGTTTTCCAGGGAAGACTCCACACTTCAGGCTGATCACAGAGAATTTCACTCAAATCACATTACATATGAACAGATAGGAAATTATTTGATAAAAGTAGCCTGGGGGGAAGGGCTACTAGATATATTAGATGTCAGGGCTTTACCTGACATAAAGTCCAAGGCTTTACCAATTCACTGCAAGTCTTTTTATTCTCACTTTTTTTTTTTTTTTTTTTTTTTACTTTCTCAGTTTGTCAGGCCAACCCTGGGTGATTCATACTGGCAAGAGCAAGACTGAAAGTTGACAGCATGGTATGTGAGGGGTTGCTGTCTGCAGGGCATTGAACTGAGGCTAAAAATAGGTGGGGGTTCTTGGGGAAGCCTCCTTCATGGCCACAGGCACCCCAAAAGGAAAACTCACCAAAGAAATCTGCCCACAAGAGAGGACAAAAGCCCCCACCTCTGTCATCCCTTTGGCCCCACAGAAAAGGCTCACAGGGGACAGTGAACTTGGCGCTTTCAAAATGTCATAGTTCCTACAGACAGGCTCTTACTCCTCACTCCTGGACCTCAGATGAGAGATTTTCCCTCTGTGTAAGTTCACTTTCTTAGTTCCTGCTCCAGGAGCAAACACAGATGTGTGTCTCTTACTGCCTGGAGCTATGTTTAGTCAAAGGATTGGTTTAGATAATGTGAAACACTGACGTACATGGCTAAAATGAGGAAAGAAATCTCCAAAGAAAAAGTATTGGGGCACCTGGGTGGCTCCATTGGTTAGGTGTCTTCAGCTCAGGGCATGATCCCAGGGTTCTGGGATTGAGCCACCACATCAGGCTCCCTGCTCCATGGGGATGTGTGCTTCTCCCTCTGCACCCCCCCCCCCTTGTGAGCGCGCACGCTCTCTCTCTCTCTCTCATTTACTCATGCTCTCTCACCTAAACCTTAAAAAAAATAATATTCCTTGGGGCATCTGGGTGGCTCAGTGGGTTAAGCCTCTGCCTTCGGCTCAGGTCATGGTCTCAGGGTCCTGGGGTCATCAGGGCTCCCTGCTCAGCAGGGAGCCTGCTTCCTCCTCTCTGTCTGCCTGCCTCTCTGCCTACTTGTGATCTCTGCCTGTCAAATAATAATAATAAAAAAAATCTTGGGGCACCTGGGTGGCTCGGGTGGGTTAAAACCTCTGCCTTCAGCTCAGGTTGTGATCTTGGGGTCCTGGAATCGAGCCCCGCATTGGGCTCTCTGCTCAGCAGGGAGCCTGCTTCCCTTCTTCTCTCTCTGCCTGCCTCTCTGCCTACTTGTGGTCTCTCTCTCTGTCAAATAAGTAAATAAAATCTTTTAAAAAAATCTTTAAAAAAGTTGTATTCCATTGTATATATGAACCACATATGTTGGCTAATTGAACATAATAAAATTTTTAAAAATGAGCAAAACAAAACAAACCATCCTACTGGATATGAACATGAATGTGTCAAGCATTTCTTTTGTACCTATTCTGTGCCAGGCACTGTACTGAACTCTGGAGGTACAAAGGAAATAAAATAGGGCTCCTGTTCTCAAGGAGCTTATAGGCTGGTAGAGAAAAAGGAAAATGAGTGGTTCTAGTGAGGAGTAAGAAGGGCTATGCTTGTGGTAAGAACAGTGCGCTCCGAGTGTGGAACAGGGGAAGCCACAGGGGGGAGGGTTTGTCAAGGATAGCTTTTGAGGGTCAAGTAGGAGTCGGGTACAAGGACATGCAAGAGAAGGTTGAGTCTGTGGCAAAGCATGGAGGTGTGGAACACCCTGGTGTTGTGTGTGGTAGAGGAAGATGAGAGAGTTGGGCAGAAAGGAGATGGTGCATGGCCATTTGACCGAGCAGAGAAGCTGGAACAGCACTCTGGAAGCCACTGAGGGAATTTATCTGGTGGCTATCAGCAGCACGTGTTTCAGAAGACAGTGTGGCAGACAGGCTGGAATGGGTGAGCTCTGAAGCTGGTGACCAGTTAAAGGCAGTGACTGGAAAATGGAGGGAGTTGGCTAAAGAGAGATCCAAGAATAAGGATCTGCTGGCCATGTTGACTGACTGGATATGAGGGAAATAGAAAGGAAGCATCTAGCTTCTCTCAGGTTCTGACTTGGGTTGCCTAGTGGAGAGACAGGGGGCGGAGTGGGATGGGGGAAAGCGGTTGAGTTCTGTCTTGGACATGTTGACTTGAGGGCCTGCTGGATAAAGAACAGGTGATTTAATGTGGGATGTTCTAAGAGAATGAGATATCTAAAAGTCATCAGCTTATTTGGGAAATGAATTATGGAAGTAGGTGATAAGGCATGAACCAGAGGCACCCAATTAAATAGATCAGGACTTGAATCCAGAACTCTAGGTATTTCGCCCACGGCAATTTCCTCTTGATCAGCAGTGGCTTCTCAAATGTCAGCTTGAGTTAGAGTCACCTGGGGGGCTTCTAAAACATGAATTGTGTCATAAAGTAAGGATTTTATGTACATATGTATGTATGTTTGAAGTTTTAATTTAAATTTGAGTTAGTTAACAAATAGTGTCATATTAGTTTCAGGAGTAGAATTTAGTGATTCATCACTTACATACAACACCATTACAGCCCTCCTTAGTGCCCATCACCCATCTAGCCCACCCCAGCTCCCCTCCCTCCAGCAACCCTCAGTTCATTCTCTGTAGTTAAGAGTCTGTTTTATTATTTGTGCCCCCCCCCCTCCCAAGATTTCAATCCAGGAGGTCTGGGGTGGGGCTTGAGAATGTATTTCTTACAAGTTCCAGGTTCTCTATTGCTTCTGGCCTGAGACCACTTTGAGAACCACTTTGAAAACTGTGCTATATACTTCCCTATATACTTCCTTATCTCTAACACTGGCAAGCACTTGAGGAGGGGCGCCTGGGTGGCTCAGTTAAGCATCTGCCTTCAGGTCAGGTCATAGTCTCAGGGTCCTGGGATGGAGGCCTGAAATGGGCCTTCTCCTCTCCTCCCCGCTGGTGCTCTCTCTCTCTCTCTCAAACAAGTAAATGAAGACTTAAAAACAAAACAAAACAAAACACCAAAAAACCAAACAAAAAAACAAGTGCTTGAGGAGTGTAGAAAGCAAAGTCTTCTGGGTTGCTTAACCATTCTATAAGTAACCCTCCTTATAATACTGATTTGCTTAGAAAGAATATTTTCTTTATGCAAATCACAGTGTCTTTGTGGAAAGTATGAATACAGAATGGAACTTTATGCAAAGCTTTGCTTTGAGCACTCAGGCTGTTCTAGACACTCTTGTAGGCATTGGAGAAATGGTCAGAACTCTGCCCTAAGGGAGAGTCCCTTGTGTAGGAGACACAAATATACTAAATAAATGAGTGAAAATATATAATATGTTAGTGAGAGTGATGAAGAGAAAAACAAATCAGGGAAAAAGGATAGAAATGTCAGGGCAAGAGGACATGCTAAAATTTGGGGGTGCATGCTGGCTCAGTCTGAAGAGCACGAGGCTCTTGATCTTGGGGTTGTGGGTTCAAGCCCCATGTTGGGTGTAGAGATTACTAAGAAAAATAAACCTAAAAGAAAGAAGACTTGTTAAAATTTTATGGAGGGCCGCTGGGAAAAGGAAAGGGCAACATTGACAGAAAGCTCTGAAGGAAGGGAAAAGTGAGTCGTGTGGGTATCGAGGGGAAGAATGGTGTGCATAGTATTCAGTGAGTGCAAAGGCCCTGGGATGGGAACTCCCTTTGAGGAGCAACAGGGACTCAGTGTGAGTGACGTAAAGTGAGTCAGGGGAAGAGTAATAGGAAATGAAGTCAGAGATAATAGAGTGCCAGATCAATGGTGGGATCTTAGGTATTGATTTTAAAACATTTACGAAATTCTTCCATAAGATATCACTCTGGGGTGCCTGGGTGGCTCAGTGGGTTAAGCCTCTGTCTTTGGCTCAGGTCATGATCCCAGGGTCCTGGGATCATGACCCCACATTGGGCTCCCTGCTCAGCTGGAAGCCTGCTTCTCCCACTCCCCCTGCCCCACGTGTGTTCTCTCTTGCGCTGTGTCTCTGTCAAATAATAAATAACATCTTAAAAAAAAAAAAAAAAAGACCTCACTCTGTTCCTCTTGTACTAAAAGGTACTATTTACTTTTGAGGGAACACTAGGTCCCAGACTTGACCTATGGCTCTTCCAGTACTGAGATCTCATTACTGGCTAATGAATTTTGTTCAGCTCCTTGTTTTACCAAAACAATTGAATTACGTCTGCAAAGACCAGTATAGAAGGAAATAGGTTTCTTTGGTTACCTTTTATGAGTATCTGTGCTCTACTCCGTTCTCTCCCTCCCTAATCCACCCTCCCACTCCCTATCTCTTCACTGAATTCCAAGAGAATTGCCCTGGCAATGTCTTCTGCATTTTTTCTGGCTTACATGTTACATTGTGTGCACTTCTGGGAAAAATGGACCCCACCCCTCTGAGTCCTGGGCGGTGGCTCAGACCTTCAGTCTGTCAACCTCCACTCTTTTTATGGTCAAGCCTTTTGGGGCTGGCCCTCCCCATAACCACCTGTACTAGGGGAGAAAATGATTCTTTAACACCTTAAAGGGCAGGCTAGCATGTTTGTCTTTCTGGCAGATTACTGGATTTACAATCAAAGAGAGAAACATTAAAAATAACAGTTGCCAAATTAAAAGGCAAACTACTAGGCTGGTTGGATCATTGTAAGAAAGTTTTGCGGGTGTTTTTGTTTGTTTGTTTTTGGTTTTGTTTTTGTTTTTAAATGTTCTCACAAAAACAATATGACCTGGGACAGAATCGGATCTGAGGCACAGTGCCCTGCCTGGCTATTGTCTGCGGAGCCTGGAGCGGGGTCCTGATGAATCCACGGGGCTGGAAAGGTGCAGGCCTGGCCTTGAAGAGGTATAGATCCTGGGCTTCTGAGAACGGATGGGATGTTTATGAGGATTCGTGTTTTCACATCAGTACATGAGAAAGATTTTCCAGCTGAACAAAAGTGAAGTCGACGCTTCCCTCGCAATTTGGTTTGGAATCTTCAGAGACCACATTTGTTTTCTAGAACAGAAAATGGTTTTGAAGCCATATTTATGCATTACCAAGTTATTGGTGGGTAAAAAAATGACAAAGGATTGGATTTTTAAAACTCATGAGTTTTCGTCAATGCCTTTTCTCTTTCCAGATTTGAATTAGCTCTTAGTGGCCCACACAGCGTAGAGGGGTGACTTTCTCGAGGTGAGGTTCCCCACTTCTCTGGAGCAGGCCCCACATGTAGGCCACTCCAAGACGCCAGGCAACTGGGCCTGCTCTTAGGCTCTTTGGGGCTGGGACAATTATTTTGTTGATCCCTAGAACCTTCGGTGGTAGGGGCTGAAGGGCCCTTTAAGGTCATTTAGCCAACGACTCCATTTAAGCTTAAAGCATGCCTCCCTATCTCCACCAAGTGGTCTAGCAACTTTGGTAAAACACCTCTAGTGTTTGCAATGAGATACCACCTCACACCAGTCAGAATGGCTAAAATTAACAAGTCAGGAAATGACAGATGCTGGCAAGGATGTGGAGAAAGGGGAACCCTCTTACACTGTTGGTGGGAATGCAAGCTGGTGCAGCCACTCTGGAAAACAGCATGGAGGTTCCTCAAAAAGTTGAAAATAGAGCTACTCTATGACCCAGCAATTGCACTACTGGGTATTTACCTTAAAGATACAAACATAGTGATCCAAAGGGGCACGTGCACCCAAATGTTTATAGCAGCAATGTCTACAATAGCCAAACTATGGAAAGAACCTAGATGTCCATCAACAGATGAATGGATAAAGAAGATGTGGTGTATATATATACATATATATGGGTGTATATATGTGGGTGTATATATATACATATATAGTGTATGTATGTATGTGTGTGTGTGGGTGTATATATATGTATATATATATGTGTATATATATGTATATATATGTATATATATGTATATATGTATATATATACACACACACACACATACATACATACATACACACAATAGAATACTATGCAGCCATCAAAAAATGAAATCTTGCCATTTGCGATGACGTGGATGGAACTAGAGGGTATTATGCTTAGCGAAATAAGCAATCAGAGAAAGACAACTATCATATGATCTCCCTGAAATGAGGAAGTGGAGATGCAACGTGGGGGGGCTTGGGGGGTAGGAAAAGAATAAATGAAACAAGATGGATCGGGAGGGAGACAAACCATAAGAGACTCTTAAACTTGCAGAACAAACTGAGGGTTGCTGGGGGGAGGGGAGTTGGGAGATGGTGGTGGGGCTATGGACATTGGGGGGGTGTGTGCGCGGTGGTGAGTGCTATGAAGTGTGTAAACCTGGCAATTCATAGACCTGTATCCCTGGGGCTAAAAATACATTATATGTTTATAAAAAAATAAAAATTAAAAAAAAACCTCTAGTGTTTGTACTTAGGAACAGTATTAGGTGGGAAGTGAGACCCCAATTTCATTTATGCAGGAAGGCCTTTGTGTAGGAGATAAGTTTTGATGTGGTTAATCTGTTCAGTTCAAATGTGATCCAGTTCAATTAAAAGAGAGGAAAAGGAAACTTGACTAATGCCTCTTTTCTTTTGCCAAGTGAAACAATATTGTGGATGGAGAATCAAGAATATTCTTTTGGAAAATAACTAAATGGCAAGCCCCCTACACTCGTATTTCCCTCCTAACGGAAAAACAAGAAAGCCCACATCCCAGAAAGCCATAGTTTCTTGTCTCCACCAACAAAAACAAATTTTATGGCCCGGTCTTTACATGAATCATTCTGTGAAAATGATAGCAAATGTAATAACCCCAGACAGCTGCAATTATCTAAATGTTTCTCTATTAGCCACTTGAATGGCTAAAGCTTGATAATCAAATCAGAGGGAATGCTAATTGAAATGTAATAGAGCTTACATCCATGTGATTAGGTATCAAAATTTGATTCCAATATTGTTAAATTACAAACAAGACCCATCAAGTCACACTAACAATAAAAAATATTGTAACCTCAATGGCGAAAGGAGATGGATTCTTTCAATAAACAAGAGTAACGAACTGGAGCTTGTTTGTGCTGCGTCACCGCCACCTATTGGTACTTAATGGAACTGCAGAGACCATCTTTCCTTGGAAGTGGGGCACAGCCATTTCTATTTTTCCAACCCAAGAACTTTCTCGACAATGGACAATACTAATAATGATCATTTCTGGAAGAAGAGGCCAAGAAGATTCCAGCGGGGAGGGTGTATGTTGGCAAGAACTAGAGGTGAAGTTGAGTGGACTCGGTGGGACCAGGTAATGGACTGCAGCTGAAATACCGGCTGGAGAAATGAGCCTTCGCAATCCCTGCGTCCCAGATGACCTCTTTCCTCCCCTACTTCCGCTAATGGAAACTTCACTTGCTGTTGGTAACACCTCTAGAATAGACAACACTTATTGAATCTCTACTATGATAGGAACACAGTCTTAAAATCTCGCCGAGGAACAGAAGTATAAAATGTGGTCCCTCCCTCCGGGAGTTGATAAGCAGTTCCGTGGAGAGATCAGAGAAAACCCTGGCTACCTTATACCGGCCCTTAGGGACTGACTTTTGGCATAGAATAGTCTGGAGGCTTTGCATGTGTGACAGTGCTTTTCTTCAACACTCATGCTTAAGACAGTTTGCCTAGATAAAGTAAACTTTGCTCTCACTCGTTGAATGCCTAGGGAAGCTTGATCTTTAAATTTCATGCCCGTGGCATGTGGGAGGGCAAATCAAACGAGTTGCTTAATGCACTAACTACATAGAAACTTAAATACATGAAGACAAAATTGTATGTATGTACGTGCATACTGGATTTGGCCTGAACTAGCCCTGATTTTTTTTTTTTCCCAACTTGTGGGGGGGTAGGTAAAATACACAAAATGTAAGAATTGTCATCCTATTCATGCTTAAGTGTATAGTCCAGTGGTATTGTGTTCATGTTAAGGAACCATCACCACCGTCCATCTCCAGAACCCTCTTCATCTTGCAAAACTGAAATTCTATCCTCTTCCCCCCAACCCCTGACAACCACCATTCTACTCTCTGTCCCTCTGATTTTGACTACTCTGGGTACCTCATATAAGTGGAGTCATACAGGATTAGCCTTTCTGTGGCTGGCTTATTTCACTCAGCGTAATGTTCTTAAGATTCATTCATGTGTAGCATATGTCAGAATTTCCTTTTTTTAAAAAAATATTTTATTTATTTATTTGACAGAGATCACAAGTAGGCAGAGAAGCAGGCAGAGAGAGCGGGGGAAGCAGTCTGCCTGCTGAGCAGAGAGCCCCGATGCTGGGCTCAATCCCAGGACCCTGAGGTCATGACCCAGGCCGAAGGCAGAGGCTTAACCCACTGAGCCACCCAGGCACCCTGAGAATTTCCTTCTTTTTTAAGGAATATTCCCCCACGCCAGATTCTTGTGCAAGGTGGTTTTGTGAGTCATCCAATTCTTTGATGGGTAATTTGGGTAATGATTCTCCAGGAAGCCATACAAGAGGGGGTTTTTGTCAGTGGCCAGTTTGGGCATTTCTAGTTGTGACTGATTGACGCTTCCCAAGTAAAATGCCTACTCTGTTGAGTTGGGCCTCGTGGTGTGGTTTCTTGATATCCTTAAGGAAGATTTGGTCATTGGCCACGCACCTCCGCATGTTCTCAGTCCTCATGAGATTGGTGAAGAAACTATTTGATGAAGTTCTTCAAAGCCACAGCATCAAAGCCAAAGCAGGAAGATAGGGATAGGTAGATGGAGGAGGTGTAGAGTTCCGGGTTGGTCTGGCAGTGGATAGTGGGTATTTTCAGCCCAACAGTGAGGAGATGCAGAAGTTAAGGGGTGGGGGTGGGGCGGGGTGCAGCTGAGGGGAGGCGGCCACAGCTGCCCCGTGCAGGAGGGGCTGTTGGCTTTCCTGTGAGGAGCTGCTGAGGGCTGGCTCCCAGCAGCCAGTAGGGGTGGAGGGTTAGCGCCTCTTCCCTGCCTTCACTGCACAAGCAGAAACTATGGCAACTCTCAGGGAAGACTGGGGAAAGTGTCCTTTGATGCACAAAAGTTTTACATTTTCTTGAAGTCCAACTTGTCTCCTTTTGTTTTTTGTTGCCTGGGTCTTTTGGTGTAGTATCCAGAAATCGCTGTCAAATCTAATGTCCGGAAGCTTTTGCTTTGTTTTTTTTTTCTGAAAGTTTTATGTTTTAGGCTTTAGGTTTAGGTTGGTGATCCATTTTGAGTGAATTTTTGTATATGGTGTTAGGTAAGAGCCCAATATCTTTTTTTTTTTTTTTTTTTTTTTTTTTCATTTGGATGCCCAGTGTTCCCATCATCATTTGTTAAAAAGATCTTCTCTTCCCTCTTGAATGGGGGAAGGGCCTTGGCACCCTTGTCAAAAATCCATTGACCATACAGGAGAGGGTTTATTTCTCAGCTCTATTCAATTCCATTTGTCTCTATATCTATCTTTGTGTCTGTACCATGCCATTTTGATTATTGTAGTTTTAAAGATTTTATTTATTTATTTGACAGAGAAACAGCAAGAGAGGGAACACAAGCAGGGGGAGTGGGAGAGGGAGAAGCAGGCTTCCCATCAAGCAGGGAGCCCGATGTGGGGCTTGATCCCAGGACTCTGGGATCATGACCTGACCTGAAGGCAAATGCTTAACCACTGAGACACCCAGGCATCCCTGATTACTGTAGTTTTGTAGTAAGTCTTGAAATCAGGATGTAGGAGACTTCCAACTTTGTTCTTCCTTTTCCAGATTGTTTTAGGTATTGGGTCCCTTGAGATTGCATGTGCATTCCATATGAATCTATTTCTGCAAAAAATGTCATTGGGATTTTGATAGGGATTGCATTGAATCTGTAGATCATTTTGGGTAGTGTGAACATTTTTAACAATATTAAGTCTTCTAATTCATGAACATGGGATAAGTCTCAATTTATACCTTAAAATCTTTCAACAATGTTTTTTAGCTTTCACTGTATAAGTCTTCTACCTCTGCAGGTGAGTTATTTCCTAAGTATTATATTCTTTTTGATGCTATTGTAAGTAGAACTGTTTTTTAAAATTTCCTTTTTCATTTGTTCAATATTAGCATATAGAAATTCAACTAATTTTTGTGTGTTGACTTTGTATCCTACTGTTTTGCTGAAATCATTTATTCTAACAATTTTTTTGTGTGTGTGAAAATCTTTAAGGTTTTCTACATATAAGATCACATTATCTGTGAAGAGATAATTTTCTTTCTTTCTTTCTTTCTTTCTTTCTGACTTTGATGTTCTTCCTTTCTTTCTCTCTTTCTTTCTTTCTCCTAATTGCTCTGGCTAGGACTTCTAGTACTGTGTTGCATAGAACTGGTGAATTCAGGCATCATTGCCTTGTTCCTATCTTAGAGAAAAAGATCTCAGTCTTTTACCCTTGAGTATGAGGTCCTCTGTGGGTTTTTCATAATAAGGCTTTTATTATATTGCGGTAGTTTCCTTCTATTCCTAGTTTGTTGTGTGTGTGTTTTTTTTAATCATGAAAGAGTGTTGAATTTTTTCCCCCGTTTCTTTTTTAAATTAATTTTTAAAATTTTTTATAAACATATAATGTATTTTTATCCCCAGGGGTACAGGTCTGTGAATCGCTAGGTTTACACACTTCACAGCACTCACCATAGCACATACCCTCCCCAATGTCCATAACCCCACCACCCGAGTGTTGAATTTTTATCAAATGTTTTTGTTGCATCAATTGAGATGATTATGAAGGGTTTTTTCCTTTATTCTGTTAATATGGTGTATCGCATTGATCAATTTTTTTGTATCTTGAACCCTCCTTGCATTCCAGGGTTAAATACCACTTGGCAGTGGTATATAATCCTTTCACTATGCTGTTGAATTTGGTTTGCTAGCATTTCTTGAGAATGTTTGCATCAGTGTTCATAAGGGATAATAGTCTGTGGTTTTCTTTTTTTGCAGTGTCATTGGCTCGCTTTGTATCACAGGAATGCTGGTCTTGTAAAATGAGATTGGAAGTGTTTTTTCCTCTTCAGTTTTTTGAAGTTTGAGAAGGGCTGGTATTAGTTCTTTAAATGTTTGGTAGAATTCACCATAAGCATTTAGGCCTAGGGCTTTTATCTGAGGAGAGGTTTTTGGTTACGGATTCAAACTCCTAACTTGTTATAGGTCTATTCAGATTTTCTATTACTTATTTAGACTCTGCAGGTTTTGTGTTTTCTAGGAATTTATTCACTTCATCTAGATTAACCAATTTGTTGGCATACAGTTATCCGTAGTATTCTCTTATAATCCTTTCTATACCTGTATGTTCAGTAGTAATGTCCCCACGTTTACTTATTTTTATTTAGTGATTTGTATTTTCTCTTTTCTCCTACTCAATCTAGCTAAAAGTTTGTCAATTTTGTTATTTTCAAAAAACCAACTTTTAGTTTTATTGATTTGCTTCATTGTTTTTCTACCCTTTATTACATTTATTTCTGGTCTATATTATTTTCTTCCTCTGCCAGCTTTGAGATTGTTTCTTCTTTTTTTAGTTTCTTAAGTTGTAAAGTTAGGTTATTGATTTGAGATCTTTCTTATTTTTTAAAGCAAACATTTATAGGGACGCCTGGGTGGCTCAGTGGGTTAAGCAGCTGCCTTTGGCTCAGGTCACGATCCCAGGTCCTGAGATAGAGTTCTGCATTGGGCTCCCTGCAGGACAGGAAGCCTGCTTCTCCTTCTGGCTGCTGCTCCCCCTGCTTGTGTGCTCATACTCTCTCTCTCTCTCTCTGACAAATAAATAAAATCTTAAAAAAAAAGTTTCATGAGCTTTTAAAAAAATAATAAAATAAACAATAGCTATAAATATCTCCCTTAGCACTGCTTTTGCTGTGTCCCATAAGTTTGGGTATGTTGTGCTTTCATTTTCATTAGGTATTAGAAAATTAGAACTTAGAAAATGTCCCATGTGATTTCATTTTTGATTCACTGGTTTTTTTAAAAGTGCGTTACTTAATTTCTACAAATTAATGTTCCAGTTTTCCTTCTGTTGCTAATTTCTAACTTCATCTTGTGATCACATTAGACATTTTGTATGATATCCATCTTTTAAAATCTTTTGAGACTTAATCTGTGGACTCACACATGGTTTATCCTGGAAAGTGTCTCATGTGCAGTTGAGATGAATGTGTGTTCTGTTGTTGGGTAGAATGTTCTATATACATCTTTTAGATTTAGTTGTTTTATTGTGTTGTTCAAGTTCTCTCTTTAATTACCTTCTATTTGCTCTGTCCATTATTGAGAGTGGGGTATTAAAGTCTCCAACCATTACTGTGGAACTTCCATTTTTTTCAATTCTGTCATTTTCTGCTTTATATATTTTGATTTTCATTATGAGGTACATAAATGTTTATAATTGTTATTTTATTGTATGCAACCACTTATATATAATGTCTTTTTTTGATCCTTGCAAACTTTTTTTTTTTTTTAAGATTTTACTTATTCATTTGAGAGCGAGAGCACAAGCAAGTGGAGTGGCAGAGGGAGAGGGAGAAGCAGGCTCCCCACTGAGCAGGGAGTCCCATGTAGGGCTGAGTCCGACGACCCTGGGATCATGACCCGAGCCAAAGGCAGACACTTAACCGAATGAGCCACCCAGGCGTCCTTTGCAAACTTCTTTGATTTAAAGCCTGTTTTGTCCGATATTAATAGAGCCACCTCTGTCGTGGTTTGGTTATTATTTGCATGGAATGTTTTTTTATCCTTTCAGTTTCAACCTGTTTGTGTCTTTGGATCTCAAGTGAATCTCTTAAAAAAATAAAACCAGTCTCTAGTAGACAGCATAGAGCTGAATCATTAAGCCTATTCTGCCAATCTCTGTCTTTTGATTGGATTTTAAAGATTTATTTTTTTATTTTAGAGAGTGTGGGGGCTAGAGGAAGGGGAGAGGAAGAGGGAGAGAGAGAATCTCAAGCAGTCTCTGCACTCAGCCTGGAGCTAGACCTCATGACCCTGGGATCATGACCTGAGTCAAAACCAACAGACGGTTCTTACCCGACTCTGCCACCCAGGTGCTCCTCAAAGAGAATTTTTTTTTAAAGATTTTATTTAGTTGAGAGAGGGAGAGCACGCACACGAGAGAGCACAAAGTGGGGGGAGGGTGGGGAAGGGCAGAGGGAAAGGGAGAAACAGTCTCCCTGATGAGCAGGAAGATGACCTGAGTGGAAGACAGATGCTTAACTGACAGAGCCACTCGGGTGCCCCAACAAAGGGAAATTTTTAAATGACATAAAACCAAATTACAAAAGTTAACTGATTTCCCCTTTCACAATGCATACACATATCGAATCATCATTTTGTATAGTTTATTTTTTAAATTTTAATTCCAGTATAGTTAACATACAGTGTTCCGTTAGTTTCGAGTGTACAATGTAGTGATTCAACAGTTCCATATATTATGCAGTGTTCATCAAGATAAGGGCACTCTTCATCCCCTTCACCTGTTTCACCCATCCCCCCCACCTGTCCTCTGGTAACTATCCAATTATTCTCTGTATTCAAAAGTCTTTTTTAGTTTCTCTCTCTCTCTCTCTTTTCTCTTTGTTCATTTGTTTTCTTTCTTAAATTTCACATATGAGTGAAATTATATGGTATTTGTCTTTCCCTGACAGGCTTATTTTGCTGAGCATTATGCTCTCTAGCTCCATCCATGTTGTTGCAAATGTCAAGATTTCATTCTTTTTTTGTGGCTGAATAATATTCCTGTGTGTGTGTGTGTGTGTGTGTGTGTGTGTGTGTACACACCACATCATCTTAATCCATTCATCTACTGGTGTATACTTGGGCTGCTTCCACAATTTGGCTATTGTAAATAAAGCTGCAGTAAACATGGGGGTGCCTGTATCCCTTTGAATTAGTGTTTTCATATTTTGGGAGTAAATGTCTAGTAGTGTGAGTACTGGATGGTAGTATAGTTCTCTCTAAAATTTTGAGGAACCTTCATGCTGTCTTTCACGGCGGCTGCACCAGTTTGCATTCTCACCAACAATGCATGAGCGTTCCTTTTCCTCCACATCCTTGCCAACACTTGTTTCTTGTGGTTTTGATTTTAGCCATTCTGATAGGTATGAGGTGAGATCTCATTGTAGTTTTGATTTGCGTTTCCCTGATGATCAGTGATGTTGAGCCTCTTTTCACATGTCTGTGGCATCTGTGTGTTTTCTTTGGAGAAATGTCTGTTCATGTCTTCTGTCCATTTTTAAAGTGGATTATTTGTTCTCTTGGTGTTCAAGTTGTATCAGTTCTTTATATTTTGGATACTAACCCTTTAGCAGATATGTCATTTGCTAATGTCTCCTGCCATTCCATAGTTTGTCTTGTAGTTTTGTTGATGGTTTTCTTCACTGTGTAGGAGATTTTTACTTCAGTGTAGTCCCAACAGTTGCTTTTTGGTTTTGTTTTCCTTGCCTCAGGAGGCATATCTAGAAAGATGTTGCTATGGCTGATGTCAGAGAAATGACTGCCTATGCTCTCTTCTAGGATTTTGATGGTTTCCTGTCTCACAGTTCGGTCCTTAATCCATTTTGAGTTTTTGTGTACAGTATAAGAAAATGGTCCAGTTTCATTCTTTTGCATGTAACTGCCAGTTTTCCCAACACCGTTTGTTGAAGAGACTGTCTTGTTCCCATTGCATATTCTTGCCTCTTTTGTCCAAGATTAATTGACCATTTAATTGTGGGTTTATTTCTGGGCTTTCTGTTCTACTCTGTTGGTCTATGTGTCTGTTTTTGTGCTGGTAACATACTATTTTGATTATTAGCTTTGTAATATAACTTAAAGTCTGGAATTGTAATACCTCCAGTTTTGTTTTTCTTTCTTAATATTGCTTTGGCTATTCAGGGTCTTATGTGGTTCCATACAAATTTTTGGATTTTTATTCTTGTTCTGTGAAAAATGCTACTGGTATTTTGATAGGGATTGCATTAAATCTGTAGATGGCTTTAAGTAGCATGGACATTTTAACAATATTTTTTCTTTACTTTGTATACTTTAAATATTTTACCATTTATTCAACTATACCTCAATAAAAATAATAATAAAATAAATCATTAAAACAACATGGTTCAAAAAACATTTAAAAAAAGCCTCACATCAAGGGCAAAATTAAAAAAAAATTGTCTTACTAGGTAAGTGAGCTTTATCACATGGACTCATGATCATCATTGGGTCTGCAATCAGCCTCTGTGTGGTGGTCTTCTACTCTATAATTTGAACAGCAACAGAAATAATCCATCTCCAAAAATATCTCCTTTGGTACCTAAATTTGGCCTCGATCTCCATTCCTATGCAAATTAACACCCAACTATAAGGTTCTTGGTAACTGGATACTGATATTGGTTGTTCCTCTGAACAGTGGTTCTGAAACTTGAGCATTGAGAAGGCTCGTTCAAAATGAATATTCAGGAGGTCTCCCATGTGGTTCAAGAATCCCAGATTTAAATAGCTACCCCAGTTGATTATAATAGCAATCATCCAGGACCTTTCTCTAAAAAATATGAAAAGTCAGCCCTTTCTTTACCTGGAAATGATCCCAGAGCTCTCCCACCTCCAGGAGCAAATGGACTTTCTATTGCTAGTCTAAGTCCAAGTTACAGGGAAGTCTCAGAGAGAAAAGGCATCAGAGTGATGATACCTGACAGGAAGTAGTCTTGAAAGTGCCAGACCAAGGAAGGCTACATGTGGAATCTCAGCACTGTCCGGTAGAATTTTCTATAGTGATGGAAATGTTTTCTTATGCTCACTCTCTAATACAGTAGTCACTAGTCATGTGACTTTCAAGCCCTCAAAATGTGGCTAAGCTAACTGAATAACTGAATTGTACACTTTAGTTAATTTTAATTTTAATGTGTATAGTTACATGTGCCAGTGGCTATCATGTAGACAGCACAGGGCTGGAGCTTGTTTAAGACTAGCTCTGATGTTTTAAAATTTGTAATTTTCTATACTGTAATAGATATGCCTAAGCCAACCAAACTGTTAATTAAGAACAAGGCAGGACTATAAACGTATGAATGAAGAAGTTTAGAATTGATGGGAAAGGAAAAAATCATCTGAATTTAAAAAAAAATGGCACTCTGTGATTGTGGCTTATAGGATTATCACTAGGGCAGGCAGAACAATGCCCTCCTCTCTCCAGGATGTCCATGTCCTTATCCCCAGATACTGTGATAATGTGAGGTTACCTGGTGAAAGGGAATTAAGGGTGGGATGAAGTTCACCAATCAGATGACCTTAAAACAGGGAGATTCTCTGGGGGAACTTAACATCATCACAGAATTTCTTATAAATGGAAGAGGGAGGCAAACGAGAAAGAAGCAGAAAGGTGGTGGGCGATCTGAGAGGGACTCAGCCTGATGTTGCTGGCTTTGAAGATCAAGGGGTGAGACCACAAGCCAAGGAATACAGGCTTCCTACAGAAGCTGGAAAGGGGCAAGGAAAGGGATTCTCCTCTGGGGCCTCCAGAAAGACTGCAGTCCTGCCAACACCTGGATCTTAGCCCAGTGAGACTCATTTTGGACTTCTGGCTTCCAGAACTTTTAGACCATAAATTCATATTGTTTAAACCACTGAATTTGTGGTGATCTGTTCCAGCAACAGTAGGAAACCTAATACATAGATTGACGGGGAGGGAGGCTAGAGGTGAGGAGGTACAATATCAAGGCACCATTATATTGGGGCAGAAGCATAGACCTAGGAAATAGACCAGTTGAGGTTCACAGTTTTGCCATTTACCACCTTGTGTGGCTCAGATCAAGGTATTTAACCTCTCCGTGTCTCAATAGCTTTGTCTATAAAAAGCAACAACAAGGGGCATCTGGGTGGATCAGTGGGTTAAGCGTCTGCCTTCCGCTCAGGTCATAATTCCAGGGTCCTGGATCCAGTCCCACATTATGCTCCC
Organism: Mellivora capensis; assembly: GCA_004024625.1. Classification (NCBI taxonomy): domain Eukaryota; kingdom Metazoa; phylum Chordata; class Mammalia; order Carnivora; family Mustelidae; genus Mellivora; species Mellivora capensis. The sequence continues at coordinate 87,428 of PISX010002811.1, read as the reverse complement.
TGCTCAGCAGAGAGCCTGCTTCTCCTTCTACCTACAGCTCTCTCTGCTTCTGTGCGTACACTCTCTCTCTCTGACAAAATAAAATATTTAAAAAAAATAATAATTTCACCTACTTGTGTGGCTGTTTGGAGGATGAAATGAGGCAGTCTGGGTCAGCCTTAATCCACGGGTGCCACTTCTACTCATACCATTGCCATTCTACCACAGCTGCCACTTGGATGGGAGTATTTTTTAGTGATCAGGTGTATATTTACAAAATTATCTCTACAATGCGTTTTTCATGTGAAGTAATACAGATGAAAATTACATTAGAATTTTGTACAGAACAAGGGTTTGTTTTTTTTTTTAATGGAGCATTCTGTTAAGCCCACTCCCCTCTAATTGCATTTCAGGACCTCCAGAGAGTGAAAACAGACCATCGCGGTGGAGGGTTATTCTGGAAATCTGACAGACAACTATAGCTCCAGGTTAGTACAATTAAATTTGCTTCTCATCAGCCACGACGATCAGGTACCGATGTAGAGTATCATTGTTCTATTAAGTTTTTGGAATGACTCAGGATATGTAGATTTACAGAATATTAGATATGGTCCTCGTGCTTGCAAACGAGGATCCTCCCAAAGTAAATGTTTTGCTTGATAGTCCTTTGAATTAAAAGCAGTCATTTTACGCTTTTTATTTTAAAATAATCTTGTACTCATGAAATTTACAAAACCAGTATAGAGTTCTTGTGTATCTGTTACTCTGCTTCCTTCAATGATAGAACTGTCCAAACCAACAAATTGACCTTGGCACAATACTAACAATAATTACAGATTTCACGGTTCTTGTGTATACTGATTTTTGCAGGGAGGATGGTTTGCTATGTGGCTCTATGAAATTTTATCAAATATATAGATCTGTGTAACCACTCCCATGGTCCGGATATGCGTAACCATTGCTGCACAGAAACTCCCTTTCCCCTTCCCTATCACCGGCCCCGGCAACTGATCTGTTCTCCATCACTATAACTTTGTTACTTTGCGAATGTTGTGTACGTGGAATTATACAATATGTCAACTTTTAAGGTTGACTTTTGCACTCGTAATGCTCTTCCAACCCATCCAGCTTGTGGCATGTGTTCATAGTCTGTTCCTAGTTATTAATGAGTAGTAACCCATGGCATGGATGTTTTTCCAGTCACGTGTTAGGGGATATTTGAGTTGTTTCTAGTCTTTGACTCTTGCAAATAAAACTGCTATGGTTGGGGCGCCTGGGTGGCTCAGTGGGTTAAAGCCTCTGCCTTCGGCTCAGGTCATGATCCCAGGGTCCTGGGATCGAGCCCCGCATGGGGCTCTCTGTTCAGCAGGGAGCCTGCTTCCTCCTCTCTCTCTCTCTGCCTGCCTCTCTGGCTACTTGTGATCTGTTAAGTAAATAAAATCTTAAAAAAAAAAAAACTGCTATGGTTGTCTGAACATAGAGGTTTTCTATGAGCACAAGCTTCACTTCTCTAAGATAAAGACCCAGTCTTTTAAGGTTCTAAGGGTTAAGTAAGATTAATGTTAAAATACTTGTTCAATGGCTATGCTCAGTTTAAATTTAAGTTATGCTTCTCTGAGTTTTATTAATGTCAGTAAAGAGTGACAAAAGACTGAAACAAGTATGGGGGGAAAAGTGGTAAGAATTGGTGGCAGATGGGATGTGAAGAAGACCCAGTTTTGAGTTTTTTCTTTTGGGAAAAATAAAATGATGTTTGTTAGGTAGCAGAGCGTGGGATTCTGGGGAAGCCTTTCCTACAGTGAACATGTGAGGTTGAATTAAAAGCAAAAGATTGATATGTCTTGGTACATTGGCTGGACAGCAGCCTCTGGAGGGTATCTACTAATATTAATAGGAGGAGGGAATATTAATAGGAAGAAAGATGAACAGAGACCGTAAGAAAGGTAGATTCATTCATTCACCCATCCCACAAATATTTACTGGGCCCCTGCTATTGGTCACATATCGTCCGGCTCTGGGTGGACCAGTGATGCTCGCCACTAGACCGCTGTCTGCATCATGAAGCTTATAAGCTAATTTGTTAAGACAATAAATTAACATGTATGATTATGTCAGGTAGTGATGGATGCTCTAAACAAATGTAAAGCAGGAAAGGAATTGGAGAGAGATCGAAGATGCTATTTTCGCGTGAAGAGTCAGGAAGGTCAGGAAGGTAGTAGCTTTTTGAGGTTTCTGAGGGAGTCCAGCTCATAGGAAGGTAAGACTGGAGCTACAACTTGGTTCAGATAATGAAGTTGTCAGAGGAATTCTGCACATTTGCAGGGGAGGCGCATTCTTCCTTCTGCCCTCTTAGAGTTTTTTTTTAAGCCGGACCTAAGAATTACACTGACATAAGATAGATTAACAGGAGAAAAGCATACAAATAATTTATATTAAGTTACATGCCATGTGAGCCCTCATAAGGAGTGAAGACTCAAAAAATGGCAAACTCGGGACGCCTGGGTGGCTCAGTTGGTTAAGCGGCTGCCTCGGCTCAGGTCATGATCCCAGCGTCCTGGGATCGAGTCCCACATCGGCTCCTTGCTCAGCAGGGAGCCTGCTTCTCCCTCTGCCTGCCACTCTGTCTGCCTGTGCTGGCTCTCTCTCTCTCTCTCTCTCTGACAAATTAAAAACAAAAAAAAGGCAAACCCTATTTGCTTTTGAATAAGTTTGGTTTTGACAAGGTCTGCTTGCGTAGAACTGAGAGAGTTCTCTCTCAGTCTCAACTTCTAGTCCTTGATAAGAATGTTACTTTCCTTTTGGGTTTGGGAGGACATCTGTCACACAGAAATTTCATCTTCTGCTTTTAAGAACAAGAAGGAAGGTCAGAGTCTTTTTCTTGTATTTGCTTTCTCCAAGTACTTTACTCAAAACAGTCTACATGCCAAGGAGCATATTTTGGGGTAACATGTTCTGAACTTTTTTACATTCAAAGAAAAAGGAAATTTGAAGGGAGTGGGGGTGATTAGAGCCCAAATCTATGGTCGTCCTGTCAGGGTAATTTGTATTTCTCTTTCTTTATTTAACTGTTTTCTACTCTCAGTGAAACACCTTGAAAAGGGGAAGGTACCATGGAAATGGAAGTTGGTGTTACTGTTGATTTTTGTGGCTCCCACTGGGTGTCTCACACACCAGGATGATAAAATATATCCATTCTGTAAAGAGCCGCATTATCCTTTTAACAAGTGCTGGTGTGATTCTCTCTCCTTTTTTTCCTCCCTCCCTCTCCTCCCTTCCTTCCTTCTCTCCCTTTCTTCCCTCCCTCCCTCCTTCTTGTCCACATAGGCAGGTATTGATGTTCAAGTTTGTTTGGAAAACCATGAAAAAAGAAATGAAAACTAGAGAAATAGCTCAATCCTGCCTCATTTTGCCATGCAGGGAGGGATGCGCCCATTGAACCATCCTTTGCTGTCCCCTTCCAGACAGGGTGGCTGATCTCAGGCCCCTGCACTGTGGTGGGGGGCAGGGAAATGGAAAGGGGTGAGCTCCTGGTCAGTTTTACAGAAACAAGTGATCACAGATACAATGAAGCTCTTTTCAAAACCCTTCCCAATCTTAATTCCCTTAACCCCTCACTAATATGTATCCTTTCTATTCACGCTCTTATACACTTGGTACATGTGAATGGAGACATGAACAACGGACTGTTGTTTAAGGTTTACCTTATCCGGATCTGTAGTATATTCTTTTACAACGGGTTGTTTTAGTGATCTGAGAATTATTCATATGGGTATGTGCCATTCATTCATTTAACTTCATTGCTTGATATACATTTATTCCTCCCTTTCCTTCTTGTTGGTTTCCAGTTTTTCAGGACTGTAGACAATACTACGGTAAACATCTCCTGTATGTGTTAACTTAGGTACAAGTAGGAGGTTTCTTTGGGGCTGTGATTCTCAAAATACAGTGCCTGAATCATTAGCAGCAACATCACCTGAAACTTGTTAGAAAGGCAAGTTCTAAAGGGACCTTCATCCAGGCTGACTCAATCAGATACTGGGGGTAGGACCCCACAAACTGTAATTTCACAAGCTCCCCAGTGATTCTGATGCAAGCTCAAGCTTGAGAATTACTGCTCTAGCTTTCTATTTTCCAGTAGGATTGGTGGGTTATAGGATATAACTTTTCCAACTTTAGGAGATGTGGACAAATGGCCTTGAGAGTAATTGTGCTAATTTTACTTTCCTAAATATTATCTCTCAGTCTGTAGCTTTTTTCTTAACTTTTTATTTAAAAAAATTTTTTTTAAATTTTATTTATTTATTTGACAGAGAGAGAGAGATCACAAGTAGGCAGAGAGGCAGGCAGAGAGAGGGGGGAAGCAGGCTCCCTGCTGAGCAGAGAGCCCGATGCAGGGCTTGATCCCAGGACCCTGGGATCATGACCTGAGCCGAAGGCAGAGGCTTAACCCACTGAGCCACCCAGGCGCCCCTTTTCTTAACTTTTTAAAATGGTAACTATTGTCATTTAGAAGCTTTATATATTAATGTAGTTGAATTTATGAATAGTTTTCTGTATGTTTCGTGTTTTGGGTCTTGTTTAAGTCTGGATGGCAGAGTCTCCTAAATGGGCTTCTAATCATTTAAGACTTTTGCTTTTCTCATTTAGGTCCTTAAACCATTTGAAGTTAATTCAAATACAGTAGTGCTTTTTCCTGACCTGTTCTTGCTGAAGAGATAAGACTCTGTTAAACTGGCTATACTATTCAAAGCAATCTAAAGGTTTAGTGAAATCCCTATCAAAATACCAGTAGCATTTTTCATAGAACTAGAATAACAATCCAAAAAGTTGTATGGAATCTTAAAAAACCCTGAATAGCCAAAGCAATCTTTTTTTAAAGATTATTTATTTGACAGGGAGAGAGAGATCACAAGTAGGCAGAAAGGCAGCCGAGAGAGAGGGGGAAGCAGGCTCCCTGCTGAGCAGGCCCCCAGGGTCTTTGGCTCAAGTTACAAGATAAACTGGAAAGAAGAATTTAATCAGTTAGAAAGTATAGACTAAGGTCAAAATGGAGGTAGTTAAATTCCTTTTTCAACCCCAGATGATTCTCCATTATAATCCCAGTGCTTGGAACAGTGTCTTGCACACACGGTCAAGTGCTTTATACATATATTTTAAATTTTTTTAATTTTTAAAAGAGTTTTGTCTATGAGAGAGAGACAGAGAATGCAAGCAGGGGGAGGTGCAAAGGGAGAGGGAGAAGCAGGCTCCCTACTCAGTAATGAGTAGGACATCCCTAATGCAGGGCTCAATCCTAGAACCCATCATGACCTGAGCTGAAAGCAGATGCTTAACCGACTGAGCCACCCAGGTGCCCCGGTTAAGTGCTTTATAAATGTTGATTCACAGTTATAAAAAGTGCTGGACTACTCAAACTTTCTGGCTCTGACTTCAGCCTAGAAGTGCATGTCCTGCAGAAGAATAGCTTAGAACACAGTATTCACATAGGCCACAGCGTCACAAGTTATGAAGACTGCTCACCTGCCATTTTAAGTATTTAAATATGTCAACAAATGTGGGGCTTTGGAAAGATTCATTAGTGCATGATTTGTACATTCATATTGTTAGGCCCATCCTAGGCTTTAATTTAAATTACTTTATATTAAGTTCGGTTCAAAAAATTATTTTTGTGAACTGACTGGGTGCTGTACCAGGGTTTAATGATGAGCATGACACAGTCTTTTCCTTAACTTATTCATGACACCACCTCCCACCAGTCAGAACGGCTAAAATTAACAAGTCAGGAGACAGTAGATGTTGGTGAGGATGCGGAGAAAGGGGAACCCTCCTACACTGTTGGTGGGAGTGCAAGCTGGTGCAGCCACTCTGGAAAACAGCATTGAGATTCCTCAAAAAGTTAAAGATAGAATTACCCTATGGGCCAGCATTTATACTACTAGGTATTTATCCATAGGATACAAAAATAGCTATTTGAAGGGGCACACACGGCCCAATGTTTATAGCAGCAATGTCCACAATGGCCAAACTATGGAAAGAGCTCGGATGTCCATCAACAGATGGATGGATAAAGAAAATGTGGTATGTGTATACACACACACACACACACACATAATGGAATGTTACTCAGTCATCTAAAGAAGGAAAGCTTGCCATTTGCAATGACATTGATGAAACTAGAAGGTATTACGTTAAGGAAAATAGGTTAGTCAGAGAAAGACAAATGCCATATGATTTCAGTCATATGTGGAATTTAAGAAACAAAACATGAACCTAGGGGAAGGCAAGGAAAAATAAAATAGGTTAAAAACAGAGAGAGGCAAACCATAAGACTCTTAATCATAGGAAACAAACTGAGGATTGCTGGAGGGGAGATGGGGGAGGGATGGGATAACTGGGTGACAGACATTAAGGAGGCACATGATGGAATGAGCACTGGGTGTTATATGCAACTGATGAATCATTAAATTCGACCTTGAAATTAATAATACACATATGTAAATTAATTTGAATTTACATTTTTAAAAAACAACACAAAAATTGGGGCACCTGGGTGGCTCAGTGGGTTAAAGCCTCTGCTTTCGGCTCAGGTCATGATCTCAGGGTCCTGGGATCGAGCCCCACATCAGGCTCTCTGCTCGGGGGAGCCTGCTTCCCCCTCTCTTTCTGCCTGCTGCTCTGCCTACTTGTGATATCTCTCTCTCTCTCTCTCTGTCAATTAAATAAACAAAATCTTAAAAAAAAACCACCACAAAACCCAAAAAACCAAGCCTGGAAGAACTTTCCCGAGTGGCGAGTGGTGTTTGCAGGTCTTCCATCAACTGGTAACTGAAATGTGTCTGCTAGGGTAGCCACGGCCTGCTTTCTACTCCAGTGTGTGCCAGTACCTTTCCACTCACCGCCTAATTCTCCCGTGCTTTATCTGTTTTGCTTTGCCTCGCTCTATTCAGGGCCTTGCAATATAATGCCAGGAGGTTCAGTTTTGTCACTGTGGCAGTCAATGAGCCTAGAGGTTATTTGGTTTTAATTTTCATTCATTAAAAGAATCAATGTGGGGGATTTAGTCTTTCAAATGGTTAATGGTGGGACATTTAGGTAATTACAACTGTTGAGTGTTCTCTCTCCTACTAATTGTTTTTATTGAACAAGATTTATATCTAGGTCTTGAAAAGAAGTGGTTGAAGTTGTGGGTAACACAGGCCGACATTTTGGGAGGAAGTAATGGAGGAAGATCTTCTGGGTCCTAAGCCTTCACCTTCCATGGGGCTTCAGTCTCTTCATATTCCAGAGAATAGATGTATGGTAAATTATCCCTTCAGGCTCAGGGAAAAGATCCAAGTCAGATTCTGTCTGTATTTGGGTACTTGTCCCCTTAAGTAGCCCCCTCAATTGGTCAGTACAACTTAATAATAATCCATGTACTGGGTATTATGGTTCCTTTGGTAAATGACCTTAGCTTCTATGTGGCTCTTCCTTTCTCAAATATTCTTCTCCATCCTTTCTAGTAATCCATACCTTACCCTTTCTTCACAGGCTGGTTCCAGAACCATTCAATCATTCAAATGCATTCATCCTTTAGTCATTCATTCAAATCTATTATTTCAACCAACCAATCATCTGCTGGGCCCCGGAGATGAGAACAACAATGAGAAGTTGAAATTTTATTTTAACTTGTTTCCTGATACCACTTTTGCTTTTATTTATTGTTAAAAAATTCTTTCATGACCCTGGGGTTTGGGTTATTATGGTTTGAATATTCCCTGGTCTTTGTCTACAGTTATCAAACATAAAATGATGGTAACTAGGCCCAAAATTATCCCTTAAAAGTACTAAGTGATAATAGCTGAGATGAGAAGTCAGAGAAATTAAATATGAAATAAGGCTGAGACTCTGATACGAAATAGCTCACAGAGACTATGCTGAAAGAACTGACAAGACTGACCATTTCAAAGCCTCTTGTATTTCTGTGTGGTATTCAGTCCAGGTCTGACCATACAGACGTAGACTTTGTTGTTTCCTAGATTCGATATCCCTGATCCCTATCACCACATCTCTGTATCACCACACCAGGGAATCTCATCAATTCTACTATCTAAATGTCTTTTTTTTTAATTTTTTAATTTTTTATAAACATATAAAGTATTTTTATCCCCAGGGGTACATGTCTGTGAGTCGCCAGGTTTACACACTTCATAGCACTAACTATAGCACATACCCTCCTCAATGTCCTAAATGTCTTTTTGAAACAGCTAACCTCTCCCATCCCTCCTTGGGGGGACTTCTGGAATATTTCACTCTACCTCCCAAGAACCAACTGGCTGATTTAGGTGGTCCGATAAGTCCTTGAACTTGCCACTATCACGCTGCATTGTAGATGTCTGGCCATTGGTAGCCTTTATTTTTTTATTTTATTTTACTTTATTCTATTGTGAGAGAGGAGGACAGTGCACGTGGGGGAAGGTGGAGAGGGGCAGAGGGTGAAGGAGAGAGAGAATCTTAAGCAGGCTCCATGCCCAGTGTGGAGTTGGAAGCAGAGCTCAGTCTCACAACCCTGAGATCATGACCTGAGCTGAAATCAAAAGCTGGACATGAGCGACCCAGGCACCCCCATTGCTAGCCTTTATTAATCTGTGAGTTCCTTAAGAGTAGGCATTGTGTGTATTTGTGTCTTCTCATCACCAGTACAGTGTGTGGCATACTACAAACAGTAATAAATGTTTATTGAGTTAAAAAATGAATTTAGTAAACCAAGGAACAGTTTCTCTAAAACTCACAAGGGGGCAGCAAGGAATACAATTTTTTCTATTGTCTGCAAAATCTCATCTCTTTACAACTAGAAGAAACATTAGCTTAGTTGAGTGAACTTCTCATTTCTAGGAATGCTCAAATATTTCTTTAGAGAAGGACTTCATGGCACTCAGGAATGGTCTCATAGGTGCCCCACTTCCAGGCTTTTAAAATGTCATCCAAGTACCCAATCTGTTGGCCATCCTCCCAAAAGTACATTTCGGCTGTGGCTCTGTGTTTAGTTGCCTTAACAGAGTCTCCTAAGATTATGTAAAATAATAGGCATGGCCCTGAACAGAATGTTCTGAGTGTAGAACTTGTCTTTGTGTTTTCTTGATTTCTCACATCATCACATAATTTTACTACTGAGGGCCCTCCCCCCACTTTCAGAGAGGAGGAAATGAAGTTCTAGTGTGGTTAAAGGATTTGCTTTTATGTGGGGGGGGGTGTTGGGGGGTAGGAAAAGAATAAATGAAACAAGATGGGATTGGGAGGGAGACAAACCATAAGAGACTCTTAATGTCACAAAACAAACCGAGGGTGGCTGGGGTAGGGGGGTAGGGAGAGGGTGGTGGGGTTATGGACATTGGGGAGGGTATGTGCTATGGTGAGTGCTGTGAAGTGTGTAAACCTGGCAATTCACAGACCTGTACTCCTGGGGCTAATAATACATTATATGTTTATAAAAAAATTAAAAAATGATTTAAAAAAAAGGATTTGCTTTTATTCACACAGCAAATTAGTGGTTGAACTGAAATCAGAATCCCAACCTCCTGACATCGAATCTTCTATTTCCTTTCATTGTCTGAAGGCCAGCAAATGCTTTGGTTTCGTAACAGAAGCATAATTCAGGGTACATAGACTTTGGTACCCAATTCCTTCTAGATAAATGAGTGTTTACATTTCAGTCTTAATGAAGGTTCGATTGTAGCATCTGTCATGAATAAGGGGTTTGTACATGTTCTTTTCCTTTATTGAATTAGGAGATGCAAGAAAAACAGTCTCTACACTCTCACAATTCTGAAATAATGCAGTAATGCTACAGGGAAGGACAAAAGTTTTCCTCCACGCTCTTAGGGCCCCTGGCTGGGTCTGAAAATTAAGCTGATAAAGACAGATGAACGGGAGAAAAGCATACAAATTTTATTAATTTTTTATATGTACACGGGAACCTTCACAAGAGAATGATGATCCCAAAAAGTGACCAGAGCAGGAAGTTTTTATACTTTTTAGACAAAGAAAAAAATTTGTGAAGAATTGATAAGAGAAAGAAGTTTGGGTTGGGGTAGTAAATGGTGAAGTGGGCACTAGGAAGATAAAGGTTTAGTTTATACATCTTTCTTGGCCCCCGATTTCTTGTCTCTGGTGATAAAAATGTCTTCTTTCCTCTTGATACAAGGAGGTTTCCTTTCACAAGGGAGTTTTATGACCTGTTTCAAGGGAAGAGGGTGAGGGGAGCAGAGGTCAGAGTGACCTTCTCGCTTTTGCTGTTGTTTAAAAATTCCTTCCGCTTAGAAAGGGGAACCCTCCTACACTGTTGGTGGGAATGCAAGCTGGTGCAACCACTCTGGAAAACAGCATGGAGGTTCCTCAAAAAGTTGAAAATAGAGCTACCCTATGACCCAGCAATTGCACTACTGGCTCTTTACCCTAAAGATACAAACATAGTGATCTGAAGGGCATGTGCACCCGAATGTTTATAGCAGCAATGTCCACAATAGCCAAACTATGGGAAGAATCTAGATGTCCATCAATAGATGAATGGATAAATAAGATGTGGTATATATACAATGGAATACTATGCAGCCATCAAAAGAAATGAAATCTTGCCCTTTGCGACAACGTGGATGGAACTAGAGGGTATTATGCTGAGTGAAATAAGTCAATCAGAGAAAGACAACTATCATCACATGATCTCCCTGATATGAGGAAGTGGAGATGCAACGTGGGGGGTTTGGGGGGTAGGAAAAGAATATATGAAACAAGATGGGATCGGGAGGGAGACAAACCATAAGAGACTCTTAATCTCGCAGAACAAACTGGGGGTTGCTGGGGGGTGGGAGGTCGGGAAAGGGGGCTGGGGTAATGGACATTGGGGAGGGTATGTGCTATGGTGAGTGCTGTGAAGTGTGTAAACCTGGCGATTCACAGACATGTACCCCTGGGGATAAAAATACATTATATGTTTATAAAAAAAATTCCTTCCGCTTAAGATATTTAAAATGCCGACTTGCCATATTTGGGGGTAGCGTGTCTTAAACCTCATCAGCACAGATATAGATATTTTGAAATATCTTTAAAGAAATGAATTTTTGAAATTGTTTTCAGACATTTGTTCTCTAGAAAAGAGTATACTTTTCAAGTGATTTAGTATATTTTTTTTCTGAATATGAAAGTTATAAATGCTCTTTTACTAAAAATTCAAACATTAGGGGCCTATGGAACATGGATTTGAATATATACCATTGCCTGGGGTGCCTGGCTGGCAAACACTGGGTGTAGGGTTTACTTAAAAAAAGAACAATAGCCTCTGAGACAATCACTGTCAATTATTTGGTATATCACTCTCGCCAGACTTTTTTTCTATGAACACAGCAATAGATACTGTTTTCCCCCACAAAGAATGGGGTCATGTTATCCACTTTTTTAAAAATTGAGGTAAAATTCACATAGCCTAAAACTGACCATTTTAACAATTTTATTTATTTATTTTAAAGGTTTTTATTTTAAAGAGAGAGAGCATGTGTATATGCTAGTGTGGGGTGGGGGAGAGGAGAGCAAGAGCCTCAAGCTGACTCCCTGCTGACTGTGGAGCCTGGTGAAGAATTTGACCCTGTAACCTGAGATCATGATCTGAGCCCCAACCAAGAGTCTGACACTCAACTGACTGAGCCACCCAAGCGCCCCATTAACCATTTTAAATTGTACAATTTAGTGGCTTTTAGTACATCCACAGTGTTGTGCGACCATCACCACTATCTAAGTGCCCAGCATTTTCATCACCCCATGAAGAAACCCTGTGCCCTATTCACGTGGTTGCAACTTGCTTTCTTATGTAATGCATGCCACTGTGTAAAGATATGTCTCATGCTCTTTAACAGCTTTAGAGTATTCTATTCTAAGTACTGTGGCTATTTACCAATCTCAAGTAGTGGATAGTTAGGTTATTCTGGAATTTTTAAATATTATGAACACTGCTATACTGAATACCCTTGAACACTTGCACACTTCTGTGAGATGCATTTTTAGAAATAGAAATATTGAGGGGGTGCCTGGGTGGCTCAGTTGGTTAGGCATCTGCCTTCAGCTCAGGTTGTGATCTCAGGGTCCTGGGATCCAGCCCTACATTGGGCTCCCTGCTCAGCAGGAGTCTGCTTCTCCCTCTCTGTCTGTTCCTCCCCCCTGTTCGTGCTCTCTCTCTCTCTTTTTATTTCTTCTTCTTCTGCTTTTTTTTTTTTTTTGGAAACTCCCCCAGGACTCTCTCTCTTTTTCCTCTCTCTTCTCAAGTAAATGAATAAAATCTTAAAAAAAAAAAAAAAAGTGACTCTTGGTTTTGGCTCAGGTCAGGATCTCATGGTTATGGGATTGAGCCCTGTGGGGGGCTCTGCACTCAGCCTGGAGTCTACTTCAAATTCTCTCTCCCACTCACCCTTTCTCTCTCAAATAAATAAATAATCTTAAAAAAATAGAAGTGTTGAGTCAAAGGAGATACATTAAAAATATAATCAAAATTTCTGTATTTCCCTCTGAAAGATTTATACTAGTTAATAATTCCAACAAGAGTATACCCCCATTACACTTTTCTACCCTCTTGTCAACACTGAATATCATCAATCTCTAACTATTTTTCAATCTGATAGGTAGAAATAATCACATTATTGTTTTAATTTTTGTTTGGTTAATTCTAAGGGAGGTTGAGCATCTTTTAATGTTTATGAGCAGTTTTTTTTTTTAAGATTTTATTTATTTATTTATTTGACAGAGAAAGAGAGCTCACAAGCAGGCAGAGAGGCAGGCAGAGAGAGAAGGGGAAGCAGGCTCCCCGCTGAGCAGAGAGCCCGATTCGGGGCTTGATCCCAGGACCCTAAGATCACGACCCAAGCCAAAGGCAGAGGCTTAACCCACTGAGCCACCCAGGTGCCCCTTATAAGCAGTTTTTCTGTGTGCTTGTGACTTACCTGTTCACGATCTTTGCCCACAGTTCTATTGAGGTGCTTTAGGTAGTTAATAAGAAAGTTTTTTGGAAGAGTTTTTGCATTCTCATTTTGAGCAAACTTTTTTCCTTCCCTGCCCGGGAAACACATTCTCTGTGTGTCTCTCATGTGTGTTAAGAACTTCCAGGGATGCCTGGGTGGCTCAGTCGGTTGAGCGGCTGCCTTCGGCTCAGGTCATGATCCCAGCATCCTGGGATCGAGTCCCACGTCGGGCTCCTTGCTCGGCAGGGAGCCTGCTTCTTCCTCTGCCTCTGCCTGCCACTCTGTCTGCCTGTGCTCGCTCGCTCTCTCTCCCTCTCTCTCTGACAAATAAATAAATTAAAAAAAAAAAAAAGAACTTCCAGGCCATTTGGCTAATGTAACCTTTTCCTGCTGAAGAGCAAGGGCTTGGTCAGTAGTCATCAGAATGATGTTAATATCCTATTTCCGTTTCCTTTAGAGTCACCATCCTCTTTTTCTCTCACATTAATTGCTTTGTGTTCTCTCTGCTTGATGCATTTGACCTTCAGTTTTTCATGTAGTTCTTCTTGCTAATATTCAGCTGCACTCTATCAGAGGAAAACTAATTCCTTTGGCTTTTTGAGTACATTCTATAAGGGAAACTCCATTGCATTAGAATTTCTTTCAAGATGTGTCAAATTTTTGTCACAACCAAAGATTACCCTTTGACTTATCCGTTCTTCTTTGGAGTCGACCTTTTCTAAATGCTATTAAGACTCTGAGGGTAAGTCCTCACCACAAAGTCAATGATAGCCACTATTTCTTTGTCAAAGTGAGGTTGTCTAAATCCCAGATTAAGTGACATAGGCAGTTTTGCTGAGCTCCCCTATAAGGGGAATGCTTTTCTGATTTGTTTTGTTTTGTTTTGTTTTTTAAAGGTTTTATTTATTTATTTGATAGAGATCACAAGTAGGCAGAGAGGCAGGCAGAGAGAAAGGGGAGCCCGATGCGGGGCTTGATCCCAGGACCCTGGGATCATGACCTGAGCCGAAGGCAGAGGCTTTAACCCACTGAGCCACCCAGGCGCCCCATGTTTTTTTTTTTTTTAAGATTTTATTTATTTGACAGAGAGGGATCACAAGTAGGCAGAGAGGCAGGCAGGGGGAGAGAGAGCGGGGGAAGCAGGCTCCCTGCTGCACAGAGAGCCCGATGTGGGGCTCCATCCCAGGACCCTGAGATCATGACCCGAGTCGAAGGCAGAGGCTTAACACACTGAGCCACCCAGGCCCCCCTGTTTTTTAATTCAAATGGCTATCCTGGATTCCTATGTGCTATCAGGTAGGGCTTTACCCCAGAACAGCAGCAATGACCTCTGGGGCTAGCTTGAGAAGTTAATGAAACCTTGTGGAGTCCTTTGCAAAGGAAGAGTTGACATATGGTTCTCAGGGGAGTAGAAACGAGCCAAGGATGAAGAAATGCTGACACAGGCAAGTGAGAACTGTGAGGGTGATCTGTGGACAACACGCAGACCCCCAGAGAAAACACGGGGGGGGTGAGATGCTCACAATATCACTGTGCATCCTTCACGGCTGTAGCACATTCACTTACAGTCCAACCTGACCCCTGTGTGATGTGGGATGGGTTGGTTGTACAAGGCTCATAGCCCCTTTATTATCTCTACCACCAAGCACCAGTGTGGGAACAGATCAGGGATTCTCAGTCCTTTTTAGCTCTTAGCTCATAGATAAGCTTTATTTGGAGATGGACTGAAAGGGACGAGCGAACAAGAATTTTCCCTTCTGTGCCTTTGACAATGAATAGAATGAGGTTTTGTTCTGTTTCGTTTAAGCACAACATTATTCAGTCACCTTTCTGTACCAGCCCCCCTATTTCAAAGGGAGAGCCACTGTACTCACCTAGATCGGGTTTTTACATGGTTATCTATGCTACTAGTACCTTTAGGGACATTTAGCGCCTACCCTTTACAGCTTCCTGAATGTTAGTAAGATCTTTAATCGGTGTAATCTGTTTCTAACATTTATTTATTATATAATAAATTTTTTCTTCATTACACACACATATAATATATATAATGTATATAACATATATAATGTATAATGTATATATAATGTATATAACATAACATATCACATAAATGATATATAACACATTTTGCTGATAGAAAATTTGCCAAATACAGCAAAATATTAAATAAAGTTAAAATCAACCACATTCTTATTAAAAATTCTTAATATTTTGATATATACTTTCTGTGTTGCATATGCTCATACAGTTGTCATTTTTTGAGGAAATTATGTTCTATAAAGTCACTGCAGACAAGGAATTTGTGAATACTCAACCATTGAGTAATGAACGAGGAGAGAGAAGTATAGGGTTAGGTTCCTGTGAGCATCCGGTCACAACATTTTCATCAGTTGGTCTATACATTACCTTGTTTTACGTGTGTTTTAGTTTGAAGACAGTTTCTTTAATACACATGGTTAATTTGTGACTATTGAGCTCCTGGCCAACAACACTAAAACTCCTGCCCCAAAGCACCTCCTTTAACACATGTATTCTCTCTGGGAGGCATGTCACAGCCTTCTGGGGCATAGGGACAGGAGACCCCACCTCAGCACTATGTGTGGGGGCATTGAAACAATGAAGTCACCAACAGAAAGCACAGAAATGTGAAACACGCAGCAGTAAATAGACCGTGGAAAGAACCCATGTTTCTAGTAGGAGAGCTGAAGCAAGGAGGCTGGGTGGCCTTCCCAACCGCAGCTGAGGACGCGCTCGTCAGGAGACTCACATTTTTTGCCACTTTGTGAAAGTCCGCAAGTGACCCCAAAAGCATGGAGATTACGGATTTGGGGATTACAAATAAATGTTAGAGAATAGATGAATTCACAAATACAGAACCCATGAATAATAAGGATTGATTATGTTTGATTCCCTTAAAAATATCTGGATTTCAGGGGATATATAGTCGTCTAAGGTATGAATGTACTATGACTTATTTGGTAATTTTCCTAGTCTTGGAGGTTTCGTTTTCAAAATTTTGCTCTTTTATCTTCATCCCTCAATGTAGATTTTTTTTTTAAAGATTTTATTTATTGGGGCATCTGGGTGGCTCAGTGGGTTAAAGCCTCTGCCTTCGGCTCAGGTCATGATCCCGGGTCCTGAGATCGAGCCCTGCATCGGGCTCTCTGCTCAGCAGGGAGCCTGCTTCCTCCTCTCTCTCTGCCTGCCTCTCTGCCTACTTCTGATCTCTGTCAAAGAAATGAATAAAATCTTAAAAAAATATTTTATTTATTTATTTGACAGAGAGGCAGAGAGGCAGGTAGAGAGAGGGGGAAGCAGGCTCCCCGCTGAACAGAGCTCAATGCGGAGCTCGATCCCAGGACCCTGGGATCATGACCTGAGCCGAAGTCAGAGGCTTTAACCCACTGAGCCACCCAGGCACCCCTCAATGCAGATCTTTATTCATATCTGTTATTTACTTGTATCTATTTCTGTAAGAGGAATTGTGGTTCTAGTCTTTAAAACAGAGTGATACATGGTTACATTTTGTATAGGTAATTGAATTTTTAGGTCACATGCAGTAAAGGGTTAACTCAGCAGGCATAGGTGTCTAAATCCTGTGTGTTCTAATGATCTTTAGGACTGGCCTTTGACAAGGTCTTGGAGACAGCCTGTAAGTCCTTGGAATATCCTGCTTAATAAGGGAATCTGTGCGTGGTGAGCATAGACCATGCCAGATAGCTTATGGTAATAATGTGATTTATGGTGAACACCTGTTTTGGTTCACCTGGGGCTCTGGGTCACATGGTATCAGTTAGAACTTTGGGGGTCTGGAGCTTGACTAGTTAAGGTCAGTTATCCAGATGCTTCATGCCTATGTGATTGACTCCTTATAAAAATCCTTGGACACCAAGGCTCAGGTGAGTTTCCCTGGGGATCATACTTCGTATGTCTTGTTACACATTGTTGCTAGGAGAATGAAACACTGTCTATGTGACTTTGCTGAGAGAGGATAATCCAGTGCTGCTTTATGAGAATTTTCCATTGCAGTAATTAAATCATCACAATTATAGCATTTTTTCTGAGTTCTGTGAGTCCAGAGAATCACTGAAACTGAGGGTGGTCTTGGGGACTCCCCCAAATACAATCCATTCTATGTTTATGCATACATGCAGCATTCTGTCCTTGAAATCAAGCACACTGTATTTCGTGAGAGGTTTAAGAGGCTTTCAATGGTAATTGACTATACTATGGACAAGGTTTTTGCCTTCCTTCTATTTTTAGAAATCAGTCGTTATCAGCTATTGAACATCTTTTCAAATACTTATTGGCCCTTTGGATTTCTTCCTCTGTGAATTGTCTGTTCAGATTCTTTTTCTTGGCTGAGCCATTCTTGAATTTAGAAAACAATTTAGAAAAGCATATTCACATATACACAAAGGAAATAAAGTTCCATTTCCCTATTAGTTTATGGAGCTTGGTGCTTTCTATATAGTTCGTGAATAATCCCTAAAATCGCTCACCCCTCCGGAATACCAGATTTCTCCAATATCTAATTTTCTTATGCCCTGCCTCTAGTTTAAGTCATGTCAGTCCCATTGACAGGCTCCCTTAGGCCTTCTTCTCTGAACAAAACTTTTACTCACTGAATTTGTTAATTTTTTTCCAGTGCCTCTTATATATTTTCCTTTATGTCACCATCTTGCAAGTTTCGACTGTCCTATTTGACTCTTATAATAACCTTCCTGTGATTTCAGCAACTTCTTTCAGAACCATCCAGCAGATGACAGTTTAACTTTCTCAAAGTACAACTTCATTGTACCACCCTCTTGCTCAAAATCTCCCAAGACTTTCTTTAGGTTCTCTTATCAGACTTGGAAATTTCCGGATGTGCTGAGCCCTGCCCATTCTGTTTACTCCTAAAATCAACTTCCAGTAGAAAGGTCCTGCAATAGGACAAACGTTCGATTTCTGAGTGGTTGGTCTAGACCTACTGAACCAGGAAGATGAGTTGTGACCCAGGAGGTTGAAGTGGCGGGAGATCTCAAAGCTGTTACAGTGGTGAAAGCACCTTATGTTAAAGCGACTACACTATTGCTGCTAGAATCAAGCTTGAAGCCAACTGAGAAGAGTGTGATCCCTGAGAACAGGACTGTATGTAATGGATGCCAGGTCCTAACTATAGCCTGTTGTTGTTTGCTTTTTGCTTCCTAGGGGTCTCACGTCCGTTCTCTATTTTTAGTGTTCACTGTGAATTGGGGTAGACTCTGGATTTCTCCAAGTTCTTTTAAGGGAAGCCTGTCAAAGGATTAGGAAGACGCAGAAGACATTACCCTCAGGGATCTATCTATTCACTCCTGTCTGTCTGTATTTCACCTGGGCACACATGTATAGACCCTGAAATGAGGGGAATGCTGTGGAGTATGGAGGGTTACTATGAGAACGAGTGGACCAAGTATGTCCCAAGAACCCCAGTGCAGACTGAAGTCTGAACTGTAATGGCTGGGACATAGAAAAACAATGTTGCTGCTCTAGGAGGCCTTAGCGGCCCATAGAATTGTATCGCCACAGAACCAGATGGGGCCACATTCCCCTGACATCTCTGGATGAGGGAATGCAGGTTCTGGGATCCCTGATACTTTGTTTTCTAATCCACTTCCTGAGGAGGACCCATTTGCCTAGCTAACTGCTTCCTTCAGAAAAAGATTTGAGACTGCATCAGACAGGATAACCCGGAGAACCAAGCCAACCGTATCTGTTTAGACTCAACTTGCAGGAAGCCCACAGCCAGTGGAGATGTCTCAGATGTGATGGGTCCCAGCTCTCCCGGGTAGTATTAAAGATAGCCCTCACTGTAGGAGCTCTTTCACCCAAATGAGCTGGGCTTAGGGGTTAGGCAAAGGGATGCATTTACAGAAGTATCCCTCTCTCTCTCAAAATAAATAAATAAATCTTTTAAAAAAATAAAATTCTGATCCTAGCTCTCAAGAAAATCAGATTTTATCTTATAATGAGAGTAGAGATAAGAAAAATGATACATGTTTTTTAAAATTTTTTTATTATTAAATAATTGCATATTCATTAGGGTCAGTGGTCAATGTTTTGACGTTGGGGGGAGAAGGAAAGGAAGGTAAAATCTGTAAATGATCAAAATTTTGAAACTATAGGAAAGTTATAGTGCATCTAATCTGGGAATCCAGAAATGTAATGTTCCACAGTCTTTTTTACATACATTTAAAAAATAGAATTAGAATCTTACCAATTTATATCCTTTTTTGTTACTACTATATCACTAACCTTAATCTTTTTTTTTCTTTAAAGATTTTATTTATTTATTTGACAGACAGAGATTACAAGCAGGCAGAGAAGCAGGCAGGGAGAGAGAGGAGGAAGCAGGCTCTCTGAGGAGCAAAGAGCCCGATGTGGGGCTTGATCCCAGGACCCTGGGATCATGGCCTGAGCCGAAAGCAGAGGCTTTAACCCACTGAGCCACCCACGCGCCCCACTAACCTTAATCTTTAAAAATGTAAATGTAATTAATGTATGTATTATTTAAGTACTAAATGTATATATATTTTTACTATTTTTAGATTTTAGCTATATTCAGGTTTGTTAACATATAGTGTATTATTAGCTTCAGGGTAGAATTTCAGTTGCATAGAACACCCAGTGCTCATTATATCAAGTGTCCTCCTTAATGTCCACCACCCAGTGACCCCATCCCCCCACCCACCTCTCCTCCAGCAGCCTTCAGTTTGTTCCCTAGAGTTAAGAGTCTCTTATGGTTTGTCAAGTACTAAATATAATTGAATCATAATGATCAAAGATGGATTTTTAGCAGTGTAACAATATCTGAATAAGTCATTTATTCTCTAGTCACCTTTCATTTCTTTTTTTTTTTTAAGATTTTATTTATTTGACAAAGAGAGATCACAAGTAGGCAGAGAGGCAGGCAGAGAGAGAGGGAAAGCAGGTTCCCCGCTGAGCAGAGAGCCCGATGTGATGCGGGGCTTGATCCTAGGACGCTGGGACGGTGACCTAGCTGAAGGCAGAGGCTTAACCCATTGAGCCACCCAGATGCCCCTTACCTCTCGTTTCTTAACCATTGACGTCTCCAAGATTGTTTCTGTTCCATTCTGGTTTTGATTATGCACATGGTACATTTGTCAAATGTCAAATGTTAGTATGGTTGCATGATCTAAAATTGGGATGCTTGGTAATTTTTGACTATGGCAATTTCACACACCTATGCAGATACACACACACAGAGAATCGTTCAGTGTTTATCCCGTGTCTTGCACCCCCAAAGGTTCTTCAAGAGAAGATTCTTCATTTGTTACTCAGCCTGTGCCTCATAAATTATTTTTTAAGTGATGCCACTGCATAGCTGATGTACCCGTTATACTGCCTCTCACAGGTTGCCCTTCTGGCACTCTCTCTGCGTCCTCATCATGAACTTAGCTCTTCCTAAGTGGAGGGGGGCAGAAGGAGGGGCGAATGGTGGGGGGAGTTGGATAGACTTCCTAAAGCAGGCAGTCTTTGTGCTATGGTCTGCTGTCACTCTGCATTTGCTCACTTGCATTTTCTGATGATAACCCTGACTGGCTTAGAAATGTCAGAGGCAGCTGTGCTTGAATCAAACTAAATAGTCAGGCCCCTCTCAATGGCCTCTGTTGCTTGCTTTCCTCTGGGGAGACACACTTTAAATGTGCCTGAATTGCATTTTTTGGCAGATTGTTACAGTAGAATATTGACTCTCTGATCTGAAGCCAGGCTTGTCCCAGGGATTGTCTGCTTTTCTAAGAGCTAATAATGAGAATTGATCAATGGTGCTGGTAGGGGGGTGGGGAGAGATTAGAGGTGGAAGGAGGAAGAAGAACGGACCGGGGGAACTGTTCAGAGAACACAGAATTCTGAAGCTGTTTGGCAATTTATCTCTATTATTTTGCATTATTTTTTTCTGGTCAGAAATGAAGCAAATTTGTAATAGACATTGTATAACTGAATTAAAGCAAAGTGAAGCAGGCAGAGCAAATCTCCATGCTGTCCTTTTCTTTCTGTTAATTTCCCTATCCTTCAGTTCTCATCCCCACCATATCCATATAGGTCAAGTCTGATTACAACTAACCCCAGGGGGAATTACATCATTTTCAATGTAATGGAATTTCATTATTGCAGTAGGAAGCCTGGGAAGATAGAGGATCGGTTTGGATTCACCCCCTTGGGAAAGAAAGATAAATACCTACCCTTCTGATTAATCATTATTCCTCATTCTCAAAACAAATAGCCAAAGGAAATCCATCTGCATGAGAAGGGACTGGGTGGTGGAGATACAAGTGGATACTGATTTTTTTTTTTAAGATTTTATTCATTTATTTGACAGAGATCACAAGTGGGCAAAGAGGCAGGCAGAGAGAGGCGGGGGGTGGGGGGGTGGGGCGGGGGAAGCAGGCTCCCTGCTGAGCAGAGAGTCCGATGTGGGACTCGATCCCAGGACCCTGAGATCATGACTTGAGCTGAAGGCAGAGGCTTAACTCACTGAGCCACCCAGGTGTCCCTGATTTATTTTTTAAGTTGAAACTTCCTTGTTTTTGGTAAGTGACCTCCTTCCTGCTAGTCTGACCAGTTTTACTTTCTTTTAAAGCACTAGTTCTCCACTCTCTGTCCAACAACATTTGTTGACAGAGACCGTTGTTTTCCCACTGTATATTCTTAGCTCCTCTGGTACTTTCTTTGTGCAGGCTCTAAGTGATTTAATCCTCAGAACCATTCTATAAGGTAGGTACGATTTTTAAAAATTTTTTTTAATTTTTAATTTTTTTATAAACATATAATGTCTTTTTATCCCCATGGGTACATGTCTGTGAATCACCAGGTTTACACACTTGACAGCACTAACCATAGCACATACCCTCCCCAATGTCCATTACCCCACCCTTTTTAATTTTTAAATAAACATATAATGTATTTTTAGCCCCAGGGGTACAGGTTTGTGAATCGCCAGGTTTACACACTTCACAGCACTCATAACGTAGGTACTATTACCATCCCCATCTGAAGACGAAGAAACAGAGGCACTCAGAGGTGAAGTCAGTTACCCATGGTCATATAGTTAGTGTGTGAAACCACATGAACCCACAGTCTGAGCCTAGAGTTTACGCTTTTGACCTCTCTGCTGCGTTGGGTGGTCCAATACCAGGGAAAAATACATGATAAAATACATACAATGCTGACATCAACCATATGGATCAAGTCTAGTAGCACAAATAACATTAAAATAAAAATTTCCTTCTTACCACAAACCTCAAGCTTCAGTTGTTGACTAATACATTTTGAACAATTTCAATTACATACTCCTAGTATAGGAAACAATAAAAGGCATTGCTTGGAATTTCCTATAATGGAATTTGGCTGTGTGAATTATACTGTAATAATATTTACGAAAAAAAGGAGCTTCTCTGTATTCTAATAAACTTTTTAAAAGATCTGATTATAATAAAAAATTACCTGTACTCTTTTTTTTTTTTTTAGTTCCAAAGTGTTCAGCAATATGGCATTCACTCTAGGAAATGTCTAAAACCAAACTTTTAAGCCTAGAAACTGTAAAAATTTAAAAAATGAACAATTACTTTGATTTAAATTTTAAGTTAATCAAAATTTATAGATGATAAAGTGATCTGAGTTTATTAAATTTTCTAACTCATAGTTAAGTAGTAGAAATGATCACAGAGAACATTTGCATATATGGCTGAAGATTAAAAGGTACACATTAAGGAGTCACAATACAGAGATGGAAGTATACCTCTCATTTATGGCACCATCTGCCTGATTCCCATCTCCTACCATAATCACAGTTGTTAGTTTCCTCTGAATCTTTCCAGAATTTCTACATATAGAAGTAGTTATGAATAGGCACTCTTCTTTTTTACACAAAAGATAGCACTATTCTATGCTTAAAAAAAAAACCGGGGCACCTGAGTGGCTCAGTGAGTTGAGGCCTCTGCCTTCGGCTTGGGTCATGATCCCAAGGTTGAGTCCCGCATCAGGCTCTCTGCTCAGCAGGGAGCCTGCTTCTCTGCCTACTTGTGACCTCCGTCCATCAAATAAATAAATTTAAAAAAAACAAAAACAAAAACCTTTATGTATCCTGAAGATTTTTTTCCCATATAAACATATAAAACTTTCTCATTGTTTTTATATATATGTGAAATATTCCAATATATAGAAGTACCATGATTTAGTTAGCTAATTTCCTGTTAATAGACACTTAGATTGTTTTCAATCTTTTGTTATTATGGTGTTTGAGTGAATAACCTATGCAAGTATATCTGTAAGATACATTCAACTTAGCTTTGCTAAGTTGAAGGATATACACGTTTGTAATTTGGATAGATATTGCAAATTTACCTCCATAGGAGTTTTGTTAATTTACACTTCTACCAGCAATGTAAGAGAGAGGCTCTTTCTTCACAGCTTTGCCAACAATGTGTATTCTTAAACTTTTGGATTTTTGCCAGTTTAATAGCTGAGAAATGATAGCTCAGTATAGTTTTAATTTGCATTTCTCTTATTATAAATGAGATTAGTTATCTTTTCCTGTATTCAAAAATGTTTTAATTTCCTTTTTGTTTGAATTGTTCCTATCTTTAGCTCATTTTACTGTTGAATTGGGTTGATGGTCTTTTTCTTATTTTTGTTTATAGGAGCTCCTTCTAGATACATGAGTTTTGTATTTTATCTGTGGAAAGAATTACAGAATTACATTTTACTCCAATTTGTAATTTTTCTTTTGACATCGCATATAGTGGTTGTTTACTTCCTTCCTTCCTTCCTTTTGTCATGCCAAATTTAAACATATTTTTATGTATAAATCCCTCTGTATTTTCTTTAATGACATCTAGCTTTCAAGTAACAGAAAGATTTTCCCTACACTAAAGTTATAAAAAAATTCTCCTTTCTTTCCATACTTTTATGGCTGACCCTTTCTCTCCCTCTCTCCCTGTCTCTCCATTTAGATCAGTGATCTACTTGGACTATTCCTAGTGTCTGGTATGAGGTATTGATAATATTTCATGACATTAATTTGTTTTTATATCGATGCATTTTATTTTCTTACTTCCCTCATTTAAAGTAAATAGCCTGCAGGGCTCCTGGGTGGCTCAGTGGGTTAAAGCCTCTGCTTTCGGCTCAGGTCATGATCCCAGGGTCCTGGGATCGAGCCCCGCATCGGGCTCTCTGCTCAGCGGGGAGCCTGTTTCCCCCTCTCTCTCTCTGCCTGCCTCTCTGCCTACTTGTGATCTCTGTCAAAACAAACAAACAAACAAACAAACAAAAACCCTTAAAAAAAAAAAAAAAAGTAAATAGCCTGCTCAGGATCTCTACAGGGCAGGAAATGGGTATTTTGCAAGAGTTTTGGACTTTCATTTCCAAAAGCTTAAGCTCTTTGGAAAATTTTTAAAAAGAAAGAAAATTTAGAGTTTGTGGAGAAGGAACAAGGGAGAAGGAGATTTTCTGGTAGAGGTAGATGTCCTGGAGAAGAAGGTAGGAAAGGGGACTTCTCCAGAACTCTAGGCATGGGGGATTTAGTGAGTTTTGAGGAAGAGTCCAAGTTCTAACCACTGATACTGGAGGTTCCATTTAGATAAGACTATGGAAGATGCAGTGGTAATTGATTGCTAGAATCCTTTGTATCCCAATTTGCCCCACTCCAAATGCAAAAGATCAGGATCTTGACACAAACTCAGAAGAGGTAAGGGAAAGGCTTTAGGAATCATTAATCTTATCTTTTTCTACTAGTCCAGGAGATCAGGGAGCTGAAGTCAGAAATTAGATGTTTATATAAAACAAAGTGATATTTCTTATTACCTGAATTTTTTTTATTATGCCTACTACATATGCTTTAATTTAGGTATACATTATTTGTTATCTCTTATAAGTCTTACCTTATAACTCATCAATAAACCTGCCAAATTTTAATATAAAAGATTAGAGAATTCCAACTTTCAAGAAGTCATGAATTTAGTCCCAGCATTATGGAACTATATGTACTAGGGTCCCCTTGAATCCTTGAACACCACTGAGCCATAAGATTTCTTTTTGTTTTGGTTTGGTTTTGGTAGGGGTTGGTGGCAGCGAGGCTCAGGTGCACAGAATAGAATTAATCAGACTCCCCAGTTCTTGGCACACAATTATTATTCAGTGCAAGGTCACTTTCCTGTTCTGTTTTGTTATTTTCCTCCCTTATTCCCCATCTTACCCTCCTTTGCTTCAAAGGCACCCAATCCAGAGGCTTTTCCCATGGTCACCCGTAAAGGTTTGGGATAGTCCAAGTATCTCTTTAAAAACCAATTCCTATCGACTAACGTAGTGGAACAAGCAACAACATTATAACAAGCAAGTTGCAAAAGGAGCATAACTGGATTGGATAATATTCTAGTGGACTTTCTTCACCTGTCAAAAGGAGATTAATCATAACCTGCTTCATGCCTAACATAAAAGTATATGATAAAGAAAAATAAAACATGATCATGGAATGTTTATGCTTTTGAAGAGAAAAGTTACGTATCGGGGAGCTTTCAAATATTGAATAAGCTAAATAAAGCAGCAGCAAAAATCTTTGAGTACTAATGGGAAATCTCAGAAGTCTTTATTTATTGGTATGTCAACTACTCTAAGATCGCGAGGGTAACTCACTGACCTGAAAGAAACACCTTTTAAACCAGTGTGAGATGTGGCTAATTGACTAATCAGAGTAAGAAAGACCCAGATGACTTTTTAGAATAATTCAGATCAGAGTGAATATTGATAGGGCAGATGGTGAATGGCACTGAAAGGCAGATTTAATTTATTTACTCTTTGTTTTCTAGTTTCTGTAATTTTAATTAAAGTGAGTAAAAACAAAATCTTGTCTAACCATTTTTCTTCCCAATACGAAAGGTGTTGACACATCATATCATTGAGTTGGGAAGATAAAGACAAGGGCAAGGATTGGAATTTGGTGTGAATTAACATATCACAGGGCTCTTGTGTCTGTGAAAGGTGAGGAAACAAACACATGTGTTAATGTAATTCCAACTGTAAAGGAAGGCTGTCAAGGCATGTGTGTGTGCTTGGCCAAGTGCTGTTGATTCCAGAAATGTAATTTCATTTGATGGATTTTTACTGTAATTAACACAGGGAGTTGCACTAGCTCAGAACTCTTAGCTTTATTATCTTGGGAGAAGAACTATGAAATGTGTGCACTTATGAAGTAGGATTCATATTTTGCAGAGGTTTATAATGCTAATAGGTCTTGGGAACCTTCTGGGATTGTGTCTTCAAACTTGCAATTAGGGTTTCTGTTTTGCAGTCTGAAGTGTGGTTTACCTGGAGCATTTCATCTTAAATGGTGTTTAATAGAACTTGGGAGCTCTTCAAGGAAGGGACTTGGATTTGGTTGTTGTTGCCTATTGAAAAGCACTAAGTTCACTTCTAGAGAAAACTCACAGTCACTTTTCATGTGTACACTTGATTATTTTAAAAAATCTGGTAGAAATTATGTCTAACAATTCACAGACACATAAAGTTTACATGAGTAAATTGTGTAGAGGGGTCGCCATCTATTTTAATGATTAAACAAAAATCTTTGAGACCTGTATGAACATAAGGTAGACAGGATAAACCAAAGGAAAACAAATTCATGGATTTCTTTTCATAGTAGATAGGAATAGCTCATTTCCTGAGGTGTCTGGAACAAAATCTTAGTTTGGAAAGGAACTACCTGGAGATAGTAAAGCTCAAGCTGTAGGATGGGATCTACCTTCAGATCTGAATTCAGCTAACAACTTGGATACTGTCAAAGCAGTCTGCCCTTTCAAACCTCTCTTTGGGAAAGTAATTAGCAGAATAATAAAAAGGCAAGATCAGCTCTTGTCTTCCTTGTTGGGGATATAAAAAACAGTAGTTCTAATTAGCAATAATTAAAATTTAATTAAGAAGCTCTTTGCAATCCTCCTCCCCCCTCCCTCAACTGGTGCCTGCCAGCTCTTGGTTGTGGAGCTGTTTTTATCCCTGTGGTGCTGAATCACGACTTAATCACAAAGCCTTAGATCACAGCTTACCCAGCCCTGAGAACTAATCACCGCTGCCTTCCAAGAGTGACAAGTACATTTCTAGATTTTAATAACAATTAAATTTAATAACTTTCTCCAATTTTATAATTCTAAATTATGACTCTTCTTTCCTCTTTATCAGTGAATTATAGATGTCATTGCCCTTTTTTCCCCCTTATCTTTACATTTGTTTCCCAAGTTTTACCCCTTGTTAAGACAAGAGGACAATAGGAGACCTCCAAGAATATTAAATATTTGAACCCAAATTTCAACTTCTGTGTTTTAAAGCAGAAAATTGGCTTATGAACAAAAGGCATATTGGTGAGCCACATGTTTAAAAAATGAAAATATTTGACTATTAAATAATAAAACAGCACACTGCAGATAAGGATTGAGGAAAGCAAATGCAGTACTTGATGTCACAAGTCTTATAGAGTCATCTAAGTATCAGTTTGAGTTTAGAATATTTCAAATCATAAAAAGGAACTCCTCTGAATTGTATGCTTCAATATGATCACAATGAATTTTATGTGAGTTTTTCTCAATAGAAAAGAACTCAAACTCTGACTTTGTCCTAGTTTTGGGAATGAGTATTAATCACATAGCTTACAGAGAGGGGAAAAAAAAAAACCCGAAGATTTGATAGATCATTATGAGCAAAAGAAAAAGGAAATAATCAAGAACAGAGGGAAATTAGTTTTTTAAAAGCCATCGGACTAAGAAATATAACCCCAGTTCTTTAATTATTAAGGGAAGGGCTCTGAATCTGCGCCATTATCTTAATTATGTTTCTGGAGCAAACATTATTTCAATGTGATAAAAGATGACATGACACTAAAGGTAAAGCCAGAGCAGATGTTACATGAGTAACAAGCCAATAGGCCCACATTCTGGTAATTTCTTCCCCACTAGACATGTTCTCATTAATCTGTGATTAATAGGATTTGAGTATAGTAAATGATGATGATCTATTGTCTGTCTTTGTCGAGCACCATGGAGAGAGTAATTTGTCAGCTCAGCTTTTGTGTGACTATTTAATAGCAAAGAGGGAGAGAGAAAAGATGCTAATCTTCTAATTGGCATCTACAGAGAAGGTCTAGGAGAATACTGCCTGTATGGAAAGAGCCCAGAATAATTCCTATGCCTGAGGAAAGCAAATGTGGACTCTGTATATCTTTTATGTAATTGTGCCTTCTAGAGAAAGAAAGGCAGGGGTGGGGATAAAGAAAAAAAACAGTAATGAAATAATCTTAAGGGATTATAAACTAACATTTACTAACCTACTCATGAGCCTTTGTCAACTGTAGTGACTTGCTAAAAAGTGAGCAAAAATTTTAAAAAATCACCTTTGGTTAAAAAATAGTTGCCCAGAGGTACCAAAAAAACAATATATAAAATAAAAAGCCACCATCATCATTACCACCATCTGCACCACCACCAACTAATACACTGAAGTTATGATTATAAAAATATTAATAAATCAATTAACCTGATATCTTGAACTAAAATGGTTTGATGATTAGTCTTATCAAATCTGCTGTGGAAACTTCTTCAAATGCCTGTCTTAGCCAGAACAAGGTATGAAATTGATCTTTCCCTCCTTCTCTCATCTTCCTCCTTGTCTTTAAAAACTTTGTATATTTTTCTATATTTTAGGTTTTTCCAGGTATTCTGGTTGCTGGAAATGAATAAGACCAGGTAGGAGAAGATATTTACAATGCATGACAGCAACAAATAATTAGTACATGCAGACCATATAAAGAACTACTGATCAACTTCTGGCAGGAATTGGCAAAGAAAAAATCCAATATGGGCAATGAACATATGAATAGGTGCTCAATATAAACAGTAATCAAGGAAATTTAACTCCAAACGATAAGATCCCATCCATATCCATCAGATTGGCCGGAGTTAAAATGCATGAGTAGACCAAATAGGGACTCAAACTGTGGTGGGAGTAAAAATCAGGCAACCATTTTAGAAAGAAAATTGTCAATATTTAGTAATTCAGTTACAGTTTGTCAATATTTATAGCAATTCTCCTCTAGATCTTTATCCCAAAGAGACACTTACACATGTGCACAAAGAGACATGTAGAAGAATATTCATTGCAGGATTGTTTAGAATAGCGAACACAGTAGGAATAGTGTAGTAGTTTTGGCACGTGTGCGTGTGTGTGTGTGTGTGCGCGGGGGGGCGGCAAAAAGCTAGATTTCAGCTTTTAAGAACAGTGCTAAAAACATTAGATAGGCTTCTTGTTTCTCTACCTTATTGTTTTCATAGGCTTGAGAAATTAATTTCTTTGTGCCTCAGTTTATCTGTAAAAAATAAGGAACCATTTAAGGTCTCTTCCAGTTATAAAGTTTAAAGATTCTCTTTTTAGGGGTGCCTGACTGGCTCAGTCAATGGAGCATGCGAATCTTGATCTCTGGGTTGGGAGTTTGAGCCCCACATTCGGTGTAGAGATTGCTTAAAAATAAAATCTTTACAAAATAAAACATAAATAATCTATTTTACTCTGAAACACTAATCTTGATTTTTTTTATGAAACCAAAGCAGATGAGCAAGATTTTCCAAGATTTTTCCCCAAGTTAGTAATAAAAGTGCATTTGTTCATGAAATATTATGGCTGTTATCAAAAGACAAAGGAAGGTTTTCTATCATGAAATTAGAAGGAAACCATTCTTGAGGGGAACAATATACACATGTATGTGTTTTGTGAATATATATATAAATATTTACATATCTATAAATACATTGTTCAAGGAGTGCTTGGAAAAGAGAGTTGGAGAGAGATGAATCAGATTTTAGACAATAAGGTCTTCAGATACCAGTTTTTGCAATAGGGACTTTTCAGAGGAGTAGAAACATTTTGTCTTATATATTGAATTTCTGAACCTAATAGGATTTTGCATCAAGGGTGATTATTTTCAGATCAGACAATGAGTTGAACTTCTTTGGTCCCACATGCTGAGCTGCAAATACACTAGCGACTTCCTATCACATAAGTTATTCTGCAAAGTACTCTCCTGCTTTCCTTTAATTCTAACCCTGAGTACACCATGAAGGGACCAGAAAGCAAAAATGTAGCTGTTTATTATATTAATTATAAGGCTCTGCTCTGTGATAATAATGCATTTGATAGTAAGTCCTTGATATCCCCCAAACCTGGCTTTGCAGGATGTTCATTCCTGGTTGAAAAATGAATTCTCCTTGGGGGACAATGAGTTAGAAAAAGGCAGGGAAACTTCCATTTATATTCCTCTTGCAATCAGTTTCAACAAATCAGATGTTAAGGTATAGTACCTCTCAAATCTCCTCAAACGGTATTTGCTTTTGTTTGTTGCAGCCTAGAGAAATCTTCCCTTTTTCCTTTATTCCAAAAGCCTTTTCCATTTTGATTGGTATAGATTATAATGTTAAGAAACATTGTGGGATACAACATTAAGGAACAGACTATGGATTAATTGGGTTTAGTTGGAAGAAGATACTATTCACCATGCATTTCCTTCCTTCCCCCCCCCCTTATTGAGATACAAGTGAAATACCACATTATATTAGTTTCAGTGTACAGCATAATGCTTTGGTATTTGTAGTATATTACAAAGTGCTCAACACAATAAGTCTAGTTAACATCTTATACCATATATAGTTAGAAAATTTTTTTCCTTGTGATGAGAATATTTAAGAAGCACTCTCTTAGCAACTTTCAAATATGCAATATAGTATTATTAACCATAATCACTGGGCTGTATGTTACACCCCCCATGACTTGCTTATTTTACACCTGGAAATTTGTACCTCTTGATCCCCCTTCAACCACTGCATCTTCCCCCACTTCCTGCCTCCGACAGCTGCCAGTCTGTTCTCTGTGTTTTATGAACTTGGGATTTGTGTTGTGTTGTTTTTTAAGATTCTGTGTATAAGTGTTTTTTGTCTTTCTCTGTCTGACTTATTTCACTTAGCATGATGCTCTTACGGTCCATCCATGTTGTCGTAAATGACTAGTTTTCATTCTCTTTTATGATTTAACAATATTCCATTGTGTATGTATAGCATTTCCTTCTTTAATCTCATATTTTTGGCTTTCGTCTTCACCATGCTACAGAAAATCTTCTAAAATTAACTGCTTCTGGATGGCAAACTATATATTCTGTAAGGGATTAATATCCAAAATATACTCCAAATCCAAAAGGAGCTCACACACTTAATAGCAAAAAATCCAATAATCTAATTTTAAAATGAGCAAAAGACCCGAATAGACATTTTTCTGAGGTGGGTGTGGGGATAGGGTAACTGGGTGATTGGCACAAGTGATGTGATGAGCATTGGGTGTTACACACAACTAATGAATCATTGAATACTACATCAAAAACTAATAATGTACTATATGTTGGCTAATTGAAGTTAAATTTTAAAAAGACACACAAATGGTAAAGAGGTGACTGAAAAAGGGAAATGCAAATCAGAACCACAATGAGAAACCACCTGGCACATGTTAAAATGACTATGGTCAAAAAGACAAAAACTAACCAAAGCGAACCCTGTGCACTGTGGGTGGGAATGTAAATTAGTGTAGCTCTATGGAAAATGGTATGGAGGTTCCTCAAGAAATTAAAAATAGAACTATCCTATGAACCAGTGATCCCAGTTCTGGGTAAATATCCAAAAGAAATGAAATCACTATTCCAAAGAGATAGCTGTACTCCCATGTTCATACATTGTTCACAATAGCCAAGGTACGGAAACAGTCTAAATACCCATCAACAGATGAATTAATTAGGGTGATGGAGCACATATACACAACGGAATATTATTCAGCCTAAAAAAAGGGAAGGAAACTGTCATTTGTAACAACGTGGATGAAATCGGAGGGCATTTTGCCAAGTGAACTAAGTCAGAGAATGACAAATATCACAGAATATCTATTATATGTGGAATCTTTAAAAAGAAGTTGAACTCCTAGAAACAGCAGAAAAGTGGTTGCCAGGGATTGAGGATTGGGGGAAATAGAGGGTTGGTAACAAGGTAAAAACTTACAGTTATAAGATAAAGTCTCAGGATCTAATGTATAACATGGTGACTATAGTTGATAACACTGTATTAATTGAAATTTGCTAAGAGAAGGGAAAACTGAAATGTTCTCACCAGGAAAAAAAAAAAAAGATAACTATGTGAGGTGAAGGATGTGTTAATTAACTTGATGGTGGGAATCCTTTCACAGTATATGTATATCAAATTGTCATGTTGTCTACTTCAAATATCTTAGAATTTAATTTAATTATACCTCAATAAAGCCAGAAATAAATTAGCTGCTCTTGGCTAAACCTAACATTCTTGTGTCTCTTGGCACAGGCTTTATCCCCCACTTTATTTCAAATAATTACAGATTCATGGGACTTGCAGCAAAAACTAGTAGAGATCCTGTGTGCCTTTCACCCAGTTTTCCTCCAATAATAGCATCTGGTATAATGAAATGTTATATCGTCTTGTATAATGAAATTGAGGTTTCACCATTTTTATATGCAGTGACTTGTGTGTGTGTGCGTAGGTGTGTGTAGGTATATGCAATTTTATCATGTATGTAGGTTGTGCTATGACCACAATCAAGATACAGAACTAATCCATCATCACAAAGATCCTTTATGTTATCCATTTGTAGTAATTTCTACTTCCTTTCCTTTCCAAAGTCCCCCATAACCACTAATATGTTCCCCATCTCCATAAGTTTATCAGTTTGAGAACATGATATAAATGGAATAATGGAAATATGTAACCTTTTGAGATTGGCTTTAGTCACCCAGGATAATTCTGAAGTCTTTTTTTTTTTTTTTTTTTTGTTCCTTATGAGTTCTACATCTGTGGACAACTAACTCTCCATATTGTATCTCTGCTTGTGTATGTTAATAGTGCCAAAATGTTTCTTGGTCCCAAACTGAATATATTTTCTATTATTTACATCCTGAGAGCCTTCCTAGTCTCACCATCCTTCCAGCTGCCTAGTATTAGAGTCCTGAAATTGTTTTTGACTCCTCCTTTAGCTCAGCCTCCAATGTTCAATTGTGTATCAAATTCTGATTATTTCTCTATGCCTCATATTTTATTCTTTTTCCTTATTCTTTTTCAATTCTCAAGCTATTGCTCTCGTCCATAGTCTGTCTTACCTCTGTGCTATTGAGATAGACTCAGTAGCTTGTCCTTTTGCATTTTATTTCTCTCTACTCAAACCCTTTGTATACAATCATGATCTGGAAGGGTCTGTCTTTCCTGGAGTGTCAGTATGACACTACATTAACGATGCCTGGGGGGCTCAGTTGGTTAAGTGTCTGCCTTCAGCTCAGACCATGATTCCAGGGTCCTGAGATTGAGTCCTGCATCGGGCTCCCTGCTCAGTGGGGAGCCTGCTTCTCCCTCTGTCTCCCCTGCTTGTGTGCGTGCGCTCACTCTCTGACAAATAAATAAAGAAAATCTTAAAAAAAAAAAAAAAGAACCTACATTAGTTCACTAGGTTCTACTCAGTACTTTGCAGTTATGTTGTCCTTCCAGTTCAGTCATGCTGGTCTTCATAGGTCATTTTCTTATCTCTATACTCATACCGTATTCCCAGTAGAACTTGTGTGTGGGCATGTATGTGGATGTGTGTTTACTAGCCAATATTTTGTGTGAAATTTTGCCTCCTGGAGATCATAAGAGGCTTAGTAACACTGAGAAGAATCATGGAACATCTTGGCAGTCAGATGGTAGGAGCCACTTCCTGAGTCCTCGGTCAACTGAATGTCTAGCCCTTCTCTCACAGTCCTTTGATGTGGTCTGGTTTCTAAATTTTGTCACATACAATTCCAAAGAATTCCTCTTCCTATCAGGAAGGCTATGAAGCAGGACAAAGATTCCTAAATTTTCCTCACCTGGACTGTTTTAGAAGTAAACATACAGATTGCTTTTTACTTTTAAGTGTTAAAAATTCCTTTCCTTCCCTCCCCTCACCCCTCCTCTCACCTCTCCTCTCCTTTTTTCTGGTTTCATTTTAAACTGCTAGTAAATTTACAGAACCAAACCAGAAGCAGTAAGAATGCTAAAAACAAAAACAAAAACATACATTCCTTTCTCCTAGTCATCTTAGGATAAGTAAAGTCACAAAAAACGTATTCATTCATCTTTTAAAAATTATTTATTTATTTATTTTTAAAGATTTATTTATTTATTTATTTGACAGAGTGACACAGCGAGAGAGGGAACAGAAGTAGAGGGTGTGGGAGAGGGAGAAGCAGGGTTCCTGCTGAGCAGGGAGCCCGATGTGTGGCTCTATCCCTGGACCCTGGGATCATGACCTGAGCCAAAGGCAGACACTCTAACCAACTGAGCACCTAGGCACCCCACCCAATTTTTTTTTTTAAATAATAATAGCTGTACTTCATTTTCATTGAGATACAGTTGGATATTATCTATTTTCTCAGAGTCAAGCAAGACTTGTTTGAATCTCAGAGAAAGCCCCATGCGCCTTACATTGTTGTTTCTAATTCAATGTTCTTCCTACCTAACATATAGAAAAATAATCCAACACATCCCTTGAGAATCAATGTGGAGCTCTGGAGTCAGAATAGTTTTATTTTTATGTACGTATGTATATATTTACATTTTTTAAAAAAGATTTTATTTATTTGACAGACGGAGATCACAAGTAGGCAGAGAGGCAGGCAGAGAGAGAGAGGAAGGCAAGCAGGCTCCCCGCTGAGCAGAGAGCCTGATGTGGGGCTCGATCCCAGGACCCTGGGATCATGATCTGAGCCGAAGGCAGAGGCTTTAACCCACTGAGCCACCCAGGCGCCCCTATATTTACATTTTTAAAGTAATCTCTACACCCAGTGAGGGGCTGAAACTCACAACCCGGAGATCAGGAGTTGCATGTTCCACTGACTGAGCCAGCTAGGTGCCGGGAGTTCTGTTATTTATGAACTTCCTGTCCTCGGTCAATTGGCCTGATTTCTATGAGCCTCGGCTTTTCCTCTGTAAAATGTAGATGGCAGAACTTAGCTCCTAGGGTTATGAAATAATTAAATAAGATATCACAATTAAAGGACCTAGCCTAGAGCCTGGCACAGAGTAGCCCTCAACAAATAGGACTTTATTCTTTCCCTCTCTTTCTTCTTAGAGTTACTTCTGCACATATGGGGACACTTAACTGCTTACTAAGTGAATGTATGAAGATATTCTTTATTCCTGGATAGAAATTTCCTCCCATTTCTCCTTTTCTTCATTGATGACTTGACTGCAACATAATAATCCTGATAACTTCCATCAAGTCTTTATATTAAATAAACAGTAGTTTGTACATTATTTTATTCTCTTGGAAGATTGGGAAGCCATGTTATGAAAAATAATAGAGTAAAAAAAATGAGGTGAAATAAATCCAACATTTATAGTTATAGTGAATGAAGCAATATAAGGGTATGAGATTGGAAAAACATCTTTAAAGTATCCCTAACAAGGGCAGAAAAGTTCAGACTGCTAGAAAATTATTTTAAGTTCAGACAGGCTTAAATTTTACGAAGATGGATTTCTAGCTGTAGAGAAGTGAGGAGGTTGACAAGTCAACTTTCCCCCCAAATCAACTATAAAGCTGTACAGACTTTCAAAATCAATCATTTTAGGGCTCAGGGAATCTATAGGGCTCAGGCAAACAACAAATTGAAAACCGTATGTTCTTTAAAAACTGCTGAAGAATGGGAGGCTTCGCTAAAAGAGTGAGTGTCCAGGGGCCATCTCCATCTTCTACCCTAGTCTGTGGGGGTTCTTGGCCTATTAGGATGATACTGGCTCCGAAAACCAGGAGCCAGAAGAGGCTAACCTGATTTGGAGTAGAGGATAGAAAACCCACATTCAGCTAACAGGAAAAGCCTGCAGCTCTCTTAGCCTTAGGTCTTGGTTGAAGCAAAAGGCATAGGAAGACCACCCAGAAATTTAACAGATCTTAGCAATAAGCTAACTCTTTTCAAATCTATTTTTACTGAGATATAATTGACATACATCACTGTGTAAGTTTAAGGTACACAGCATTATGGTGTGACTTACATACATTGTGAAATGATTACAGCAGTAAGTTCAGTTAGCATCCATCACTGATATAATACAAAGAAAAAACAAAACAACAAAAAATTTTTTGTGATAAGAACTCTTAGGATTTACTCTTGACAGCTTTCCTATAGATCACTTAGTAGCGTTAACTCAAGCTGGCTGTCCGTTACATTGCTAGTATTTGTTTGTGTTATACTGGGAAGTCTCCACTTCTTGACTTCCTTCTCCAACTCCCCTCCCCTGAACCTCTGCCTCTGATAACCACAGGTCTGATCTCTTTTTCTAGGAGTTTGATTTGTTCTCTTTTTTTATATTCTACATAAAGGGGAAATCATCTACTGTTTATCTTTCTCTGTCAGAATTATTTTACTTAGCATAATGCTGTCATGGTCTGTCCATATTTTGTAAATGGCAGGATTTCCTCATTTTTCACGACTGAATAATATCCCATTATATAGAATAGAATAGAATTATACCACAACTTCTTTATTCATTCATCTATTAGTGGGCACTTAGGTTGTTTCCAGGTCTTGGCTGTTGCACATAATGGCAATAAGATAAATCTTGGTTGGAATTCCAAACTTCTCTGGCTATCTGGGAACTTGAAGGCATGTGCTGTGAAGACCAAGAGGGCCCTACAGCAGAAAGTGAAAGTGTGGGCATGCTTGAAAACTGCCCAAACTTTAAGTGCATCATTAAAGCAAGTAGCAAGCAGACCTATCATCAAAGAATGGGTTTTCAGAGTTAGAGGTGTTTGAATATTTCTTTTTTTTTTTTTTAAGATTTATTTATTTATTTATTTGACAGACAGAGATTACAAGTAGGTAAGAGAGGCAGGCAGGGAGAGAGAGGAGGAAGCAGGCTCTCCGCGGAGCAGAGAGCCCGATGTGGGGCTCGATCCCAGGACCCTGGGATCATGACCTGAGCTGAAAGCAGAGGCTTTAACCCACTGAGCCACCCAGGCGCCCCTGAATATTTCTGACTAATCATTCCCTCACCACCAAGCTCTACAACCACAGGGATAATTGCTAGGAAGTGAGGCCAAAAGATAAAAGTGAGAATTAAACATCCCTGATCAGTGACATCTGCGGCCACTTACATTGGGAGGTTACTTAAAACAACAGCAACAACAATACAAAGCCAGCAACAACAAAAATCCTAGGAGGGAAAAAGAAAGAAAATCAGAATCTAGAATTGCACAATGTATTACCTAAAATGTAATAAAATGTAAAGATTTCTAAAAAAAATTACAAAGTATGCAAAAAAAAAAAAACCCACAAGGAAATATGATACATACTCAGGGGGAAAAACTGTCAATGGGAAACTGCCTCTGAGTAGTCCCAGATGTTGGATTTCGCAGAAAAAGTCTTCAAAGCAGTTACAAATATGTTAAAAGAATTATATATTAAAATTTTTTTCGAAGAGGAAATCATATTTAACCAGTTAAAGAGCACAATAGTGAAGTCAAATTTCTGTCTGACATGATACAGTTTTCTTACATATAGCCAAAACATAGTAATGCTTTCCCCAGAAGTCCTTGAGTGATGTTTGCTTTTCTCCTTGGTATCCTATAACGTGAAGTTAACTATTATTTTTTTAAAGATTTTATTTATTTATTTGATAGAGAGAAAGATCACAAGTAGGCAGAGAGACGGGCAGAGAGAGAGGGAAGCAGGTTCCCTGGGATCATGACCTGAGCCGAAGGCAGAGGCTTTAACCCACTGAGCCACCCAGGCGCCCCTAAAGTTAACCATTATTAATACATCTTACGTGTTACATGATAAGAGGGGTAAGTGAAGGAAGAAAAACATGTTAACTGTGTATATATGTAAATATACATATTCATAGCCAAAGAAGGAAGAAATAGTCATAAAAATTTCAGCCTTCTGCAACTAGTCCTGTGGTCATAGCTAGTATTTATGTTAGAAAGTATCGAGGAGGGAGGGCTGCCTGGGTGGCTCAGTTGGTTAAGCATCTGCCTTCAGCTCACGTCATGATCCCAGCATCTGGAATCAAGTCCTGCAACGGCCTCCCTGCTCTGTAGGGAGCCTGCTTCTCCCTCTCCCTCTGTCCCTCCACCTCCTTCCCCCAACCCTGCTCCCGTTCTCTCTTTCTCTCAAATGAATAAATAATTTAAAGAAGTAGGGAGGGGAACTGTCCTCTACACTGTGAAGGCACTTTGAGACTGAAAAATGAAGCCAGTAACTCCAGACAGTTTACACAGCGTTTTATTCAGGATAACTTACTGACAGGGCGGTTCAGGTGGGTGACACTTTGGAGCTGTGCAGGTCTTGCCTGCAAAGTCTGGACCTTAGTCTACAGATTTTATGGAATGAGAGGATGTGCAAGACGGCATTGTAGTGAGATCTGCAGGGTCACATGCACCTAATCGACAGCTGACATTTAACAGACCTCATGGAGCCATTTGTGTGTCTGGAGAGGGAAAGACTGTGTTATCTCTAACAAATTCATGGGAGGCTGAAGCAAGCCCCTCCCCCACCCACTCTGGCCTTGGCGGGCATTGCTAAGGTATGTTTATTGATCTCCAAGGGGCTCAGTACTCGAAACCCCAAGAGAGATCATCTAGTGGAGATGAACAAGATAGAGGGCCGAGGTTGGGGTCAGAATTGTCAACGCTCCTACAATTTATAACCACCTTCTTCCTCTACCCAGTCCATAATCCCTTTGCCCTCAGCAAACACCTCAGCTAGTTGTAGTTCTTTGCCTGGTGGGGTAACTAAACCTTCATTCCCAAAGGGTTGGCCATTAGCAGTCCTGCTTTAAGTGGTTATTGCAGTTTTCCATTGACTTTAATCAAAGGGTATGGGAGTGCTAAGAGATGTTCTAAGGGCTCTCTCCCATTCCCTCTTGCCATTGTGTGCTAGCAGCCCAGTTTCCCTTCACGAATCAGGATCAGTTACCCAGGGCAGTACAGTCAGTTCCTCCTTTGCCTGTTAATCCAAAAACAGGACAAGTCCAGAGTGGTCAGGTGGCAGTCTTCCATTCCAGTTCAGTGGAATCATTGTTGTATCTCCTGTGGAAGCATTCTTCCATTTGGAACAAAGATCTAGAGACCAGGAAATCATAAGGTCATGAGGATGGGAAACAAAGCTTTTCCTTAGGTGGATCACTAGGGGTTAATATTAGATGTACTGACTTAGACATATACAGACTCTTGGAAGACATTACTCTGGGCTTGCAAGATGGCCACTGAGCTGGCACTGTAACTGAGTTTTTGAAAGTGATTCCACTGTTCCATCAAGCCAGCTATTTCGGAATGATGAAGGTGGTAGAACTGATGAATTCCGTGAGCGTGGCCCCATTGCTGCACTTCATTTGCTGTTAAGTGAGTTCTTAGAAGAAATCCTGTGCAGAATATTGTGATAGTAAAATAAGGCATCTTATAGCCCATGAATGGTAGTTTGGGTAGAAGAAGTGCATTACCGGAGTGGTAAATCCATATCAAGGGTGTCTGTTCCATTAAGAATAAAACACTGCCCCTTCCATGCTGGAAGCAGCCCAATGTAATCAGCCTATCACTAGGTAAATGGCTGATCACCCCAGGGAATGGCACCATATTTGAGACCCAGTGTTAGTCTTTGTTGCTGGGAAGTTGGGCACTCAGCATGGCTAGAGCCAGATTTGCTTCCACGAGTGGAAGTCCATGTTGCTCCATTCCTGCTATTATGGACACTTTGTTCACGATCCCAATGGGCAATGACAGGAGTGGCTGGGGACAGAATGAGTCATCCTACCCACCTGATTATGAAAACTCTCCTCAGCTGAGTCACTCTTTGGTGAGCATTCACATGGAACATAAATATCCTCAAGTTTTTTGCCCATTTAAGAGTTCTGTCCACATACCTCTTCTCCAAACCTCCTTGTCCTCAATTTTTCCTATCATGTTCCTTTTAAGTCCCTGACCATCCAGCCAAAATATTGGCCTTAGCCAATGCATCCATACAGACTCATATCTTTGGCCATTTTCTCCTTCCAAGGAAAATGAACAACCAGGTGCATTGCTCCATTTCCCCCCCCCCCCAACTCTGGGAGGATTTCCCTTCACTACTGCCCTTCAGGGGTGTCCCAGAAAGGGGCTGTATTGTGCAGTTGTTTGTTTGTGGGTGATGTCTGCATATTCTACAGTACCGTCTATAAATCAGCTTCTGCTTTCTCTTCTTCTGTCAACTGGTCGAAAGTAACTCTCTATGGGGCCAGATGTGTAGGCTTGGAGAGAGAATGTAATGTAGCCAGAGTGGGGGTCATGGGAATTCGGGCCACTTCCTCATGTGACTCACTTATGCATTCAAGGCCTGCTTGAGCCTAATCTTGTATATGCCAATTCCGATTGATGGAGTGCTGTTGTGCACACCCAGCTTTATGGGTTGGTGAGTCAGATAACACCCAGCTAATGATGGGCAGTTTAGGTCACATGGTAACTTGATGCAGAAAACAGATGGATCTCTGGGAATGACAGTGGTTTATCAACACCTTAGCCAGGTGGTGACTCCAATCACAGCTGCTGTTTCAGGTGTGATTTCCTTTGTTGAGCAAAGGAATACATCCTCTGGTACCTGGTATGTAGCTAGTGGTCTGGCAAATGCTTTCTTGTTGATACCTGATGGATTTCAATGATATTTTGGGACTCCTGGAATTAGTGTTTTTTCAGAGTTACTGTCTAATAGTCCCTGAAAAATCTGATTATTTCCCTTTGGAAACAGCTGGGGGAAAGATTGATAATAAAAATTTTGGGAAAGTAGCAGTGTCTTTCCTCAAGGAATGCATCTTCCCCTTAATTCAAAAGGTTCTGAGTCTATAAACTGGTTCCTCAAGTATGGAAATTGAGGAATAATGACTCTGCTTTAATGATCCAAGTTAGAGCACTAGAGGATGCTGGGGTTCCCCCCTACAAATTTCTCATGGTCATGGTGAGAGGTGTGTCCTCTAAAGCCTGCTGGGTTAGTGACCAGGTCTTATAAATAACTCCACTCTAACATTTTAATCTTCCTATGTCTTCGGGGATTTTCCTCTACAGTATACCAGTGCAGTTCTGGAATTTCTACTTCATTTTTTGTAGGCAACTTATTGGTCTGTGTTTTAGCCCACCTACCAAATAAACTATTAGAGCTCTTTCTAACCCTTTAAGTTAAAACACTGAATCTAGAATCTCTGTTTAGTGGACCCATAACAATACATTTGACCTGATCAAATTTTATATTCCTTCTACCATTATCAACCCTCTTTATATCCATTCCCACACATATTCTCCAAATTTCTGTCTGCATAAATTAGGAAAATTATGCAGTTCTTTTGTATATTATACCTGCTCATGGGTCATGGTTTGTATCTCACTCTTTGGAGCCTGCTGGCACTTGAATCTAGAACTAGAAACAAAGAGAGGTGGCAGGAGACTCAGAAGTATCTTTTAAGGTGACTACTTCAGGGGAGGCCATTATAGATTCTTCAGGCAAAGCAGGGTTAGCCTCCTCAGACAGAAATGGAGGCCTATTTGTACTGGGAAAGAAACTAAGCAGAATTTAGAGGTTTAATGTTCCCAACTTCATCAGCATCTTCTCATATGTATCCATTCTAGTTTTCAAAAGTTACTCTTTACCTACCTAAATATTCTTTAAATTTTACTTTAGAATTTTTATAATTATTAATTGCATTTTAGTTAGACAATGTTACAATGCTTTGAAACTGGGTTAGAATTTAATGTGTAAATAACCAAATGTAAAATCCTTCCTAGTCCCACAACCTGATAAAAATCTGACTTAGTATATTAATTTAGACAAAATGGGAATATGAAGGCTTTTGAGGCTCTTAGTCTATGTAGGCGTAGCAACCTATGATTAAGCCATTCATTCAACATTCAATGAACTTTAAAAAAAAAATCCTTTATTTATTTATTTATTTATTTATTTATTTGACGGAAAGAGCACAAGCAGAGGGGAGCAGGGGCGGGAGAAGCAGGCTCCCCATTGAGCAGGGAGCCCAATGCAGGCCTTGACTCCAGGACACTAAGATCATGACCTGAGCTGAAGGCAGACACGTAACTGACTGAGCCACCCAGACTCCCCTCAAAGAACACAATCTTTTTTTCAAAGATTTTATTTATTTATTTGACAGAAAAAGACAGTGAGAAAGGGAACACAAGCAGGGGGAGTGGGAGAGGGAGAAGCAGGTTTCCCACCAAGCAGGGAGCCCAATGCTGGGCTCCATCCCAGGATCTTGGAATCATGACCTGAGCCGAAGGCAGTTGTTTAATGACTGAGCCACCCAGGCTCCCCTCAGTGAACAATTTAATGAACACTTCCTAAATGGCTGGCCCTGTGTTTGGTACTGGGAATATAAACATAGCTAAAACCCAATTTCTACACTCAAGAAGTATACAGTCGAATGATATAAAAAGTCTGTCAATGCCTAGTCTTACCAAACTCCGTGTTGTAAGAGTCATCAATCAGTAGCAATCAGGACATCACCTGATAATCATCTATGCCCTGAAACATGCCCAGCTTGCCCACTTGAACTCTCTTGAGGGTAAAATAGGGACAGTAATACCTGTGTTAAATGTTGGGTGGGAGGCTTGATAAGATGCAAAGTACCACAGAGCTAGACACTCTACAAATAATAGCTCTTATGAGTTAATATGAAATACATCCTGAGTCAAAATCAAAGAGCAAGTGGTATTTGCACTACTGAACAGTCATAAGGATTTGGGTATCTGAATATCAATTCCTCTATATTCTCTTAGGAGAAAAGTTTGTAGACGTGAAATGGGCTTAATGGAATTCTTCTTTAGTTATGACATAAAGGAGTACCTCTTCTTCCTTTATATTCTTGTGTGTTCTCATAGAACACATCTCGTTGCTTTTCTTCCTAGCAGTTATCTCAATTTGTAATTAGATATGAATGAGTACAA
The DNA here is from genome assembly GCA_004024625.1 of Mellivora capensis. Lineage (NCBI taxonomy): Eukaryota > Metazoa > Chordata > Mammalia > Carnivora > Mustelidae > Mellivora > Mellivora capensis. The sequence goes on along the minus strand of PISX010002811.1, from coordinate 44,403 downwards.
TGACTTGATAATGTCTGTCTCTCCCACTAGATTAAGGGCATTGTGAATATAGGGACATGTCTGGCTTTGCTTATCCTCAGATCTTCAGAGTTTAGCACAATGCCTTGCACATGGTAGATAGCTAAAAAGCAGAATAAATGGACCAGTCAATCAAGGATCACTTAAGGGTGAAACATTGAAAGGATTTCTATTAATGTTATAAGTAAATATTGTTTAACTATTGGTTAATACTATTCTATGAGTTGGAGGTGATGCAATGAAACAAGAGAACACAATAGGAAAAATATGGTAAAGGAGGAGAAGACATAATTATTTACAGATGATGATTCTATATATCATTGTAGCAGGGCCACCTGGCTGGCTCAGTTGGTAGAGCACATGACTCTTGATCTTAGGGTTGTGAGTTCAAGCCCCATGCTGGGTGTGGAGCTTACTTAAAATGAAACAAAATTGGGATGCCTGGGTGGCTCAGTTGGTTGGACGACTGCCTTCGGCTCAGGTCATGATCCCGGAGTTCCGGGATCGAGTCCCGCATCGGGCTCCCAGCTCCACGGGGAGTCTGCTTCTCCCTCTGACCTTCTCCTCACTCATGCTCTCTCTCACTGCCTCTCTCTCAAATAAATAAATAAAAATCTTTAAAAATAAAAAAAAATAAAATGAAACAAAATTTTAAAAAATTAAAAAAAGACTCTGTATAACTGTATCAAGTATATCATCTAAAAACCTATAAATGATAAGTTTTAGAAATCAAAGTGGATTAAAAATAAATTTATTAGAATCAAGAGCTTTCTTGTGTACCAACAAAAACCAGCCAGAAAATACAATGGGAAAAATGTCATTCATAAGAGCAGCAAAAGAATGTCAGATACTCAAGGAAAGTCTAACAATGTTTTTGGCACTTGTATAAAGAAAACTATAAAACTCTATTGTGGGACATAAAAAGAAATCTTGGAATAAACAAAAAGGCTATCTTTCTTTAATATGGGAATATGTTATATTATGCAAATAACATGAATGTCCTAGTGCAACAGATTCAAATAATACAGAAAAACACAGCAAAAGATAAAAAAGATAAAAAAAAAAAAAAGATAAAAATTTATCAACCTTCAACTCAATTCTCTCCCTAGATATAACATGTACAACTTCTAGGCCCCTTTCTGTGAGTTTACTTACAAATAATTGTGTGTGCTGGGGAGGTGTGCATGCGTGTGTGTGTAATCGTGTGTGTGTGTGTGTGTGTGTGTTTTGCCTTTCACAGATAAGGCTTTTATTCTGTAACTTTTTATTCTGTAACTTTCTTTTCCCAGTGTATTTTCTCTCTCTTCTTCATATTACTTTTTGTGATTCTGTCTTCCAGTTTACTGATTCTTTGCTCTGTCTCTTCTATTTTGTGTTGAGTCTACCCACTGAGCTTTTTATTTTAGTCATTGCATTTTCAGTTCTAAAATTTCCATTTGGCTCTTATATTTTCTATTTCTTTCATGAGACTTTCTATTTCTTTGCTGAGGCTTCTTGTTTTTTAATTTGTTTCAAATGAGTTCATAATTGCTCACTGAAGCATTTTTATCATGGTTGCTTCAAAATCCTTGTGAATAATTCTAATAGCTCTATCATATCAGTATTGGCCTCTATTTTTTTCCCCACCCATCGTGAGATCTTCTGGTTCTTGATATGATGAATGATTTTTTATTGAAATCTGGACATTTTTATCCTATATTATAAGACTCCAGATCTTATTTAAACCTCTGTTTAAGCTGGCTTTCTCTGGTGCTACTCTAGCAATAGAAGGTGGGTGGGAGCACTGCCCCAATACTACAAGTACAAGTTCAAGTCCAAGTTCCCCACTCAGTCTCCACTGACACCTGAAGGGTTGCTCCTTGTACTGCTAGGTAGGAGTGGGAGTCCTGGTTCCTTTCATTCTCCACTGACACTGTGGTGGAGGTGGCCTCTTGACTGCTGGGCAATGGTGAAAATCCTGACGCTCTACTAGGCCTCCTCTGATACCACCCTGGAGAGAATATTGGACCACCTTATTGAAGCTCACTGAGCGTGGAAGTCCAGTCTTTCTTCTAGGATTTTTTTTTTCATCAGTGGAGGTGGAGAGCACAGATTTTTACTGTAGTGACTGGCTGGCGTACAGTATTATTGTCTAAAAGTTTTCTATCTTACTAAACTGCTGTCTTTCTGGTACTCCAGCTAGAGGAAGATTTTGTTGGGGCTTTTCTAATTTGTACCTGTTGGAATTTCCAGGCTACCAGCTTCTTTAGTTCCCTTCTGGGATATATGAAGCAAAAGAATATCCAGGGAATTTATATAATGTCAAGGTCCCAAGTCAGTTTTCCTCTCTGCACCTTTCAGTCTTCTTATATTTATTTTATATTTAATGTCCAAGGTTTTCAGTGGTACATAGAGAGAGGGTTAGGGATAAGTATGGCTATTCCACTTCACCAAGGCAGAGTTCCTGAGACCTGTTTTTAAACAACCAAATCATGTCTTAATGATTCTTCCATGTAACTGTTTATGGTTGTATATAGTAATCTGTAAGTATAGATGAATGCAATTTATATAACCACTCCTTACTGGTAAATATATATTTCTTCTTACTGGTAAATATTTAAGTGTTTTCTAGATTCAGTATTATAGAAGCTAATTCTCCCTAACAATTCAGAACTTCAGTGGAATCTGTGTGAGTTGACCAGATGAATTTAATAATGGAAATTTAGGTAAAAGGAAGGTGATAAGGGAGTACTTGAAAGCCAAATGGTAAATATAAAACTATTATAAAAATTATAGTAGTGTGATTTTGACATAAGTACAGACAGATCAGTAATTGAGAAGAGAAAATCCAGAAATAAATATAGGCATATATGAAAATTTAGTATGTGACAAAAGTGGCCTCTTTAATAAATGGCTTTATGGCAACATTTTCCAAGTTGGCAACTTTGCACAAATTAATTTGACTTCTGATTGTTAAAAATAATAATAAACTAACTTCCAGATTGTTAAAGGAGCAAACATTAAAAAGAGACCATAGAGGTCCTACCAAAAAACTTGGATGAATGTTTTTACAATCTAGGGGTGGGGACAGACTTTCTAAACATGACAGAGTGTACAGAAGAAATGACTCATAAATTAGATTACATAAAAGTAAAAAATTCTTCTGGGAAGTAAAAACCATTTTGAACAAGGTTAAAGATACATAAAGAAGGTGAAATATCTGCAATACATATAAAAGAAAACCATAAAACATTTCTATAAATTAATAAAAATCAATATACTATGAAAAAATAGACAAAGCATGTAAAGGAAAACTGAAAAATGATGAAATTATATAGGTCAAAAACCTATGAAGTATGTTTAATATCACTGGTTATCAAAATTATGCAAATAAAAAATAAGATATTTTTCATTTTTCAGAATGGAAAAGATAGAGAGTTATTTGGCAAAAACCGACATTGAGAGTGTGGGGAAATGAACCTTTAGTTAATGTCCACGTGAGTACAGATTTGAGTATTTCAGGAGGGCGCTATGGCAGTATATGTCATCATTTTCTATCAGAATTACCCTCTGATTCAGTAATAGTGTCAGGAATGTACCCTAAATTTTCATTATTATGTAGAATAAGCCTTCCATCTAGAATTAGTATCAAACTTTAACTCTGGCATCCTTCTGCTGAAATTATAGGATAACATTTTGATACTTTGAGCCACATAAAACCTGGAAGCCATTGTTACATGGCGATAGGTAAAGGAAAGGACATGTAATTCAATCCACCAGGAAGGTTTTTATCCAAAATGAAACTGTTTTCTCTCCCCGTTAGTCAGGCAGAAATCTAATTACTCATGTTTGATCTGCTAGGGAGAGGCAAACCTGAGAAAATAAAAGATTATAGACAATTTTATTGAATGTAATCTTTGAAATCAACAAATGAAGATTTTGCACTTTGCACATAGTTACTTAGCTGATGTTAAGAATAAGATCCAGTCAATAATAATAATTTTTGTTTTACTGCGATTACTGCAGTTACGGAACTGGCTATTTCGTTGTCCCTTTCTTTGAGAGAATGCTTTAAAGATAATCTCTCTCTAGTTGTGGGTTTAGTGCAGAATTGATTTTCATATCACCTAATGTTTCAGACACAGAACCAGAATAAAATTAAAGACAAGCAGTGGGAAGGCTGGAAGCGTAAAGAAAGATGAGCTGAAATGAACGCTTTGCCTTTCAGTTGTGTCCATCCTCACAGCCCTTAGGCTAGTTTGATCCAATAAGGCATGGGAGTGGGAGCAAGCAGAAATACACAACAGGTGTAAAGCCAAGTACTCTCCTCTTCCCCTCCTCTTTGCTTTGCACAGTTGGGTGGGGGAGGGCAGGAGACCTGGTTCCGGTGGCAGATCTGGGCTGTCTGCGCTGAGTGACGGGATGTTGAAGGCTGGCACGGCCAAGGGTTGGGAACCACCATCAGTGATCCTTCACTTTGGGCACGGTACTGACCACCTGACACACTTTCTGTTTATCCTCACAACAGTGCTCTAAAGTAAGTGGTCCTATCCCTGTTGGACAGTTAAGGAACGAAACTTTTGAGAGTTAAGCAACTTGGCCCAGGTTACACAGAAGTGAAATATTTCAACCATCAGATGAAATAATATTTAAGAAAATGCTTTGAAATTTGTAAAATGTGGGGCACCTGGGTGGCTCAGTCAGTTAAGCGGCTGCCTTCAGCTCAGGTCATGATCCCAGGGTCTTGGGATGGAGTCCTGCATCAAGCCCCTTGCCCAGTGAGGTCTGCTTCTCCCTCTGCCTGCTGCTCCCTCTGCTTGTGCTTTCCCCTCCCCCTCTCTCTCCCTCTGTGTCAAATAAATACGTAAAATGTTTTTTTAGAAAACTAAATTGTAAGTGCTCTACAAATTTTAATTGTTGAGATTATTGTTATCCTAGCCCTCAGCAAAGAAGTAAAAATCTGTTCTTTCCTAGCGCGCTTTCCAGACAGGCTTCCACCCATTCTGCATTAATACAGCAACTGCTTGCAGTTCCAGAAAGGGCAGGTTTAGTATTCCGGCGGCCCTGTGTGCGTTCCGGTGGCCCTCCTGGCGCACCTTGCGGAACGATTATCTTGCAAAGATGTTGCCGGATCCCGGGGTAGGGTAGGGGGTGGGGTGGGGTCCTCACACTACTCTGTGAGGATTATCCCACCATGAGAGTACAAAAGCGAATTTTATCCCATGTGTGGGAATGATCGGGCTGATAATGGCCTCGCATCCTAATTGGTCTCTTAGGATGGGTCACTCTTTGCTCTTAGGACTTTCCGGTCTTGTCTCTCTCTGTTCTCCGGAGCCGCGCGCACGCAGCGTGTTTCAGTTTCACAGGCGCTCGGCTGTGAACAGCGGTCACCCTCAGATTACTCTGATAGCTGGTGTGTCCCGAGAGATAGGGCTGGGGCGCCCCAGCTGCCTCGCTCCCGAATGACTGGCAGCTCCTTTCCAAGAGGCTGCCGCCCTTTCTCTGGCGTGCGAAGGTTATCTAAGCGGCCACCATTCAACTCTTGTCCCTTGTGGTGGTAACCGCTCTGACAACTCGCCTTCTTATGGGAATATCCAACCACACTGTAGGGAAAAAGAGGCAAAACTTTATTCCCACGTTCTGACTAGGACTCTGGGGTCTGTTACATCTTTTCTCAGCCCCGTGTTAACTTGTGGTATTTCTAGCCCGTTTGGCTTCTCGGGAGTCAAATCATCTTGTTTGTTCTAAGGATCCTGGTGCGTTAGGATCCGCATTTAGTTAGTTGGGAAGATTGAGGGGATTCTCAGGAGGCCAGTTTGGAAAGCACCAAGAAGACTCCTGGACTGAGAAACCCGATTATAGGACACTGTCCCTTACTTTGGCATGTCACATCACCCGAACTCGCTTAGTACCACGGGTTTCTTTCTCCATGATAGAAGAGTTTACCTTTTAGGGATTTTTTTTTTTTTTAAGATTTTATTTCTTTATTTGAGAGAGAGGCAGTGAGAGAGCATGAGTGAGGAGAAGGTCAGAGGGAGAAGCAGACTCCCGGTGGAGCTGGGAGCCTGATGCGGGACTCGATCCCGGGTCTCCGGGATCATGACCTGAGCCGAAGGCAGTCGTCCAACCGACTGAGCCACCCAGGCGTCCCACCTTTTAGGGATTTAAAGAAGATGAATGAAGTACATCTAAGATTGTATCTATGATCCATATTGACTCAAAATTGTCCTGCTACATGGGCATACCAACAGATTTTTTTCCTCTGAAAACCCTCTTTTTAAACTGGGTTTACAAAAAAAAAATTCTTGGGGCGCCTGGGTGGCTCAGTTGGTTGAGCAGCTGCCTTCGGCTCAGGTCATGATCCCAGCGTCCTGGGATCGAGTCCCACATCGGGCTCCTTGCTCAGCAGGGAGTCTGCTTCTCCCTCTGCCTCTGCCTGCCACTCTGTCTGCCTGTGCTCACTCTGTCTGACAAATAAAAACTTAAAAAAAAAATTCTTTTTAAACTCTGGGTGCTTGGAAGCAGTGTGGACATTGACAACTACTTTTAGGGCTGGCTGGTCCCATTTCTGGGTCCTGGATCTTGCTTACTTTTAACTTAGAAAAACTTGAGAGGCCTGACGGATACTCCAAGACATAGAGCAATCTCATTCATGAAAGCCAGAACAGAGAGTCGATTCCAAATTTGGAGGAAGCCCAGATACGTTTTCAGGGCAGGCTTTCCAGACATGGTTAGTTAACTCTGTCTTATCCATGATAGATTACAGAATTAATCCTACCAAGCTGTTTCTTAAATGTGCACTGTTGGTCATGTGATGTGTCCTTTAAGGAGAGTGAATGAGTTGAGAAGCAAGCAGTAAGGGATGCCTGGCTGGCTCAGTGGGTTAAGCCTCTGCCTTCCGCTCAGGTCATGATCTCAGGGCCCTGGGATTGAGCCCCACATTGAGCTCTCTGTTTAGCAGGGAGCCTGCTTCTCCTCTCTCTCTCTACCTGCCTCTCTGCCTACTTGTGATCTGTCTGTCAAATAAATAAATAAAATCTTAAAAAAAAAAAAGGGCGGGGGGAGTGGTAAGTCATTACTCCTTTGGTCCTAAGGTAAAACTTTTTAGAGAAACCACTTACTGAGTACAAGAATACTGGCTTTACATATTTAACCCTCATGACAACTCAGTGATATATGTGCTATAATCCCTATTTTACATACAAGCAAACCAAGAGAGGTCAAGGATCTGAGCAAGGTCAAATAACTTGAATAGCAGGACTGGAAATCATGGTAGGGCTGTGAGAATCCAAAGGGCAGGGCTTTAACTGTTGTCCAAGATTTTATTCTATGATATAGATTTATTATTCAAAGTTATAAGGAAATCATATTTTTATATGCTATATAATAAATTCACCAAAATAGCTTGTTTTGTACAAGAATTCTGTTGTAAAAATCTGTTATAAAGTAGGGAAGCCTAGGTGGCTCAGTCATTAAGCATCTGCCTTGGGCTCAGGTCCTGATCCCAGGGTCCTGGGATCAAGCCCCACATCGGGCTCCCTGCTCAACAGGAAGCTGCTTCTCCCTCTCCCACTCCCCCTGCTTGTTTCCCTCTCTCACTGTCTCTTTCATGTCAAATTAAAAAAAAATAAATCTTTAAAAAAATAAAGTTAATATCTTCTCCCAGACTTATCTGAATCCAGATTTTCTTAAACATTAAATTTTCTTAGAGTGATAGCCATGAGGTTTTTTTTGTTTGTTTGTTTTCAAGATTTATTTGAGACAGTGAAAGAGCGCGCACAGGGATGGGGTGGTGCAGAGGGAAAGGGAGAGAGGGAATCCCAAGCAGACTCTCCCACTGAGAGCCTGTTGCAGGGCTCGATCTCATGACCCTGATCATGACCTGAGCCAAAACCAAGGGTCAGATGTTCAACCAACTGAGCTACCCAGGTGCCCCGATAGCCATGAGTTTTTAAAAAATTCAGCAAATATTAAGCACGTCCTATGTGCCAGATACTGGTGATAGAGTAGTGGGTAAATTGTATATAGTTTTTAAACTCTTGGAACTTGTGTTGTACATTGTGTTGAGGATTCTCTGGAAACCCATATCTGATCATCTCTTTAGGCTTAAGTACATCTCTGTGTTTCGGTAATACCCTGCTTTTATTATAATATATAAGATAAATTAAAAAATATACAAATATGCTAAAAATATCCATGTATCCATCAGTTTAATATATAGAATGTTAATAATGAAGTGGAGGCACCTGGCTGGCTCAGTTGGTAGAGCATGTCTCTTGATCTCGGGGTTGTGGGTTCGAGCCCCATGTTGGGTGCAGAGATTACTTAAAATATAATCTTTTTTTTTTAAGATTTTATTTATTTATTTGGCAGAGATCACAAGTAGGCAGAGACATGGGCAGGCAGAGAGAGGAGGAAGCAGGCTCCCTGTGGAGCAGAGAACCTGATGTGGAGTTTGATCCCAGGACCCTGGAATCATGACCTAAGCTGAAGGCAGAGGCTTTAACCCACTGAGCCACCCAGGTGCCCCTAAAATATAATATTTAAAACAAACAAATGATGAACCAATATAAACCTCTGCCAATTGTATCTTTGTCTCTTCTCTATAGAGAGGAAAGCACTATCCTGAATGGCAGTCATTAGATCTTTCTTTCTTTTTCTTTTTCTTTTTTAAATTTATTTGTCAGAGAGAGAGAGGGAGGGAGAGTGAGTGAGCACAGGCAGACAGAGTGGCAGGCAGAGGCAGAGGGAGAAGCAGGCTCCCTGCCGAGCAAGGAGCCCAATGTGGGACTCGATCCCAGGACGCTGGGATCCTGACCTGAGCAGAAGGCAGCCGCTTAACCAACTGAGCCACCCAGGCGTCCCTTTCTTTTTCTTTTTTTATTGTAGTAATATATATGTAACATAAAATTTGCTATTTTAATAATTTTTAAGTGTAAAATTCAGTGGCATCGATCACACACAAAATGTTGGGCAACTATCACCACTATCTATTCCCAAAACTTTATTACCACAGAAACTGTGTAACCATTAAGAAATAACACCCCATTTCCCCCTACACCCAGTTCTTAGTAATCTCGAATCTACTTTTTGTTTCTATGAATTTGTCCATTTTAGATCCCCACACACCTGGGTAAAATCTTTAATAATAGGACTGGGTCAAAAAAATAATAGGGCTGAGTTAACTAGATAACATTTGGAAAGGATCATCTTTTTTTTTTTTCAGTTTCATTGAGACATAATTGACATTACATCGTATTCGTTTCAGGTGTACAAAATAATGACTTGATATGTGTATATGTTGTGAAACGATTACAAGTTAACATCCAGCACCTCACAGTTACACATTTCTTTTCTTGTGATGAGGACTTTTAAGATCTATTTTCTTAGCAACTTCCAAGTAATATAACCAGTATTGCCAACCATAGTCACTATGCTGTACAATATATCCCTGGAACTTACTTATCTTACACCTGGAAGTTTGTACCTTTGGAACACCTTCACCCATATCCTCTACCTGCCTACTATCTGGCAACCAGGACTCTGATCTCTGTTCCTGTGAATTTGGTTTTTTTAGATTCCATATATAAGTGAGCTGAAACAGTGTTTGTCTTTCTTTGAATTATTTCACTTAGCATAATGCCGCAAGGTCCATGCATGCCATTGCAAATGACAGGATTCCCTTTTTTTTTATAGCTGAATAATATTCCATTGTCTATATAGACCAAATTTTCTTTCCTGTTCCCCCAGTTTTATCGAGAAACAATTAGCACACATCACTGTATTTGTTTAAGGTATATAGCATGATAATTTGACTTATATATATTGTGAAATGATTATTACCACAATAGGTTCAGCTGACATCCATCGTCTCCTATAGATAAGATAAAAGAAAGAAGAAAAGGAAAAAGAAAAAAAAATCTCCTTGTTGTAAGAATTCTTAGGATGTACTCTCAACAACTTTCCTATATACCCTACAGCCATGTTAGCTGTAGTTGTCATGTTGTACATCCTTGTATTTGTTTATCTTATAACTGGAAGTTTGTACCTTTTGACCACCTTCCTCCATTCTCACTTTCCCAACCCTCCCCTTCTGGTAACCACAAGTCTGATCCGTTTCTCTATGAGTTTGTTTTGTTTCTTTGTTTTTTGTTTCTTAGATTCTGCATATAAGTCAGATCATACAGTATTTGTCTTTTTCTTTTTGACTTAGTACACTTAGCATAATGCCATGAAAGTCCATCCAGTTGTCACAAAAGGTAGGATTTTCTCCTTTTGTGTGGCTGAATAATATTCTAGTGTATATGTATACCAAAACTTCTTTATCCATTCATCTACTTATGGATACTTTGGTTGTTTCTGTATCTTGGCTATTGTAAATAGTGCCACAATGAACATTGCAGATATTTCTTTGAGATCGTGATTTCATTTTCTTTGGATATATACCCAAAAAGAGGGATCACTGGTTCATGTGATAGTTCCATTTTAAATTTTTTGAGGAACTTCCATATTGTTTTCTGTAGTGGCTGCACCAATTTACATTCTCACCAGCGGTACCCAAGGGTTTGCATTCTCTACATCCTAGCCAACAATTATTATCTCTTGTCTTTTTGATGATCCCATCCTACCATGTGTGAGGTGATACCTCCTTGTGGCTTTGATTGGCATTTCCCTGATGGTTAGTGATGTTGAGCACCTTTTCAAGTACCTGTAGGCCATTTAAATATTTTATATAAGTGAAAGAACAATTTGTCATTTTGTGTCTAGCTTATTTTACTTAACATAATGTTTTCAAGTTTCATCCATGTAATGTGATTCAGAATCTCATTCCTTTTTAAGGCTAAAAAATATTTCATTGTATGTTTTTAACATATTTTGTTTATCCATCTGTTGATGGAAATTAGGTTGTTACCTTCTTTTGGCTACTGTGAATAATACTGCAATCAACATTGGTGTATAAACACCTGTTTCAATTCTTTGGGGTATCTGCCTAGAATGCAATTGCTGGGTCATTTGGTAATTGTATTTTAGCTTTCTGAGGACCTGTCAAAGTGTTTTCCATAGCAGCTGCACCATTTTACATTCCCACCAGCAAAGTGCTAATGTTCTGAATTTTTTCACATCCTTAATAATACTTATTTTCCATTAAAAAAATTATAGCCATCCTAGTAGGTATGAAATGGTATTTCATTTTGGTTTTGATACGCATTTCTCTAACAACTAATGATGTTGAGCTCCTTTTTATTTGCTAATTGGCCATTTGTGTATCTTCTTTGGAGAAATATTTATTCAGGTCCTTTGCCCATTTTTGAATTATGTTTTCTTTCTGTTGTTGAGTTGTAGCAGTTCCTTATATATTCTTAATAATTCTTATCAGATATATGATTTGCAAATGTTTCTATCATGCTGTATGTTATCTTTTCACTTCTTTGATAATGTCCTTTGATGTACAGAAGTTTAAAATTTTGATGAAGTCCTATATATTTTTAAAATTTTGTTGTCCAAGCCTTTGATTTCATTGCCAAATCCATGATCATGAAAATTTACACCTATGTTTTCTTGTTAGAGTTTTATGGTTTTAGCTCTTATACTTATTTTAGGTCACTTATCCATTTTGCGTTAATTTTTGCATATGGTATAAGATAAAGGTCTGACTTCATTCTTTTGCATGTAGAAATCCAGTTGTCTCAACATCATTTGTTGAGAAGACTATTCTTTCCCCATTGAATGGCCTTGGCACCCTTGTACCAAATCAGTTGGCCATAGGTGTATGGGTTTATTTCTGGAGACTCAATTCTATTCCATTGGTCTATGTATCTGTCCTCATGCCAGTATCACATTGTTTTGATTACTATAGCTCTGTAGTGAGTTTTGAAATTGGGATGTGTGAATCTTCCAATTTTGTTCCTCTTTTTCAAGATCGTTTTGGCTCTTCAGGATTCCTTTCAATTCTACATAAATTTGAAGGTCAGTTTTTTTTCTTATCTGCAAAAAGGCTGATGAAATGTTGTTAGTGATAGCATTAAATCTGTAGATCACTTTGGGTAGTATTGACATTTTAATAATAATAAGTATTCTTACCCAAGACCATAAGCTGTATTTCTCTTTATTTGGATCTTCTTTCATTTTCTTTAGTGCTGTTTTATATTTCTCAGATTTTATATCATCTCATTGGTAAAACTTATTCTTAGGCATTTTATTCTAGTGGATGCTATTAGAAGTATAACTGTTTTCTTAATTTTCTCTTTTAGATGGCCCATTACAAGTGTATAGAATCATAACTGATTCTTGTGTATTGATATTATGCCCTGCAAATTTGTTGAATTCTTTAATTAGTTCTAATAGCTTTCTTGTGGATTCCTTGGGAAGTTCTTTATATAGGGCCACTTTACCTGCAAATAGAGATAGTTTTACTTTTTCCTTTCCAATCTAATTTTTTTTTTCTTGTCTAACTGCTTTGGCTAGAACTTCCATTACAAAGTTGAATAATAGTGATGAAAGTGGACATCCTTGTCTAGTTCCTGATCTTAAGGAGGAAACCTTCAGTCTTTTATCAATGAGTATGCTGTAAGCTTTGAGTTTATCATAAATGTCCTTTATCATATTGAGGAAATTCCCTTTTATTCCCAGTTTTCTAATTTTTTTTTAAATCATGGAAGAGTGTTGGATTTTATCGTGAAAGGGTGTCAGATGCCTTTTCTGCACCAATTGAGATGTGTGTATTTTTCCCTTCATCCTATTAATGTGATTTATTACATTGATTGATTTTCTTATGCAATCACTACTGCATTCCTAGGATAAATCCCACTCGGTCATAATGTATTATCATTTTAATAAGGTAGTTGAAAATAGAGCTACCCTACAACCCAGCAATTTTACTAGGTATTTACTCCAAAGATACAAATGTAGTGATCTGAAGGGACATGTGCACCCCAACATTTATGCAGCAATATCCACAATAGCCAAACTGTGGAAAGAGCCTTAGTGAATGAATAATCACTTGGTGAATGGAATCAACAGGTGAATGGATAAAGAAGATGTGGTATATATATATATTCAATGGTATATTACTCAGCCATCAAAAAATGAAATCCTATCATTTGCAACAACGTGGATGGAACTAGAGGGTATTATGCTAAACGAAATAAGTCAATCAGAGAAAGACAATTTTCATATGATCTCACTGATATATGGAACTTAAACAAAACAGGATCATAGGGGAAGAGGGAACAAGATGAAATCAGAGAGGGAGACAAACCATAAAAGACTCTTAATCATAAAATGAGAGTTGCTGGAGGAGAGAGGGGTAGAGGGATGGGGTAACTGGGTGATGGACTTTAAGGAGGGCACTTCATATAATGAACACTGGGTATTATATAAGACTGATGAATCACTGACCTCTACCTTTTAAAGAATTAATACCTATTCTGAAGCTGTTTCAAAAATAGAAATGGAAGAACAACTTCTAAACTCTTTCTATGAAGCCAGCATTACCATGATCCCAAAACCAGACAAAAACACCACCAAAAAGGAGAATTACAGACCAATATCCCTGATGAACATGGATGCAAAAATTGTCACCAAGGAGCACCTGGGTGGCTCAGTCAGTTAGCTGCCCAACTCAAGTCAGGTGCCTAACTCATGACTCTGACTTCAGCTCAAGTCATGATCCAGGTTCCTGGGATCAAGCCCTGCATTGGGCTCCCTGTTCACTGGGGAATCTGCTTCTCCCTCCCCCTCTCCCTCTGTGCTCTTTCTCTCTCAAGTAAATAAAATCTTAAAAAGAAAAAAATTATCACTAAGATACAATTTTATTAGATATCTAATAAAATCCAACAGTACATTAAAAGGATTAAAAGGGTATTAAAAGGCTTTATTCCTGGGCTGCAGGGGTGGTTCAACATGCGCAAATCAATCAATGTGATATACTACATCAATAAGGAAAGGACAAGAACCATAGGATCCTCTCAATAGATGCAGAAAAGCATTTGACAAAATACAGCATCCTTTCTTGATTAAAATGCTTCACACTGTAGGGATAGAGGCAACATACCTCTGTATCATAAAAGCCATATATGAAAAGCCAACATCATTCTCAATCATCATTCTCAATGGGCAAACATCATTCTCAATGGGCAAAAACTGAGAGATTCTTTAAAAAAAAGATTTTATTTATTTATTTGATAGAACAAGAAAGAGCAGGAACAGTGGGGAGGGGCAGAGGGAAAAGGAGAAGCAGACTCCCCACTGAGTGGGGAGCCCAGCGTGGAGCTCTATCTCAGGACCCTCAGATCATGACCTGAACCGAAGGCAGACACTTAACTGACTGAGCCACCCAGGCACCCTGGTATTAGTTCTTCTTTAAATGTTTGGTAGAAATCATATGGCCCTGGGCTCTTGTTTATTTGGAGATTTTTAATTACTGCTTCAATTTCCTTGCTGCTTATGGGTCTGTTCAGGTTTTCTATTTCTTCCTGGTTCAATTTTGGTAGTTTATACATCTCTGGGAATGCATCCCTTTCTTCCAGATTGCCTAATTTGTTGGCATAACATGTTCTTATAATTGTTTGTATTTCTTCAGTGTTGGTTGTGATATTTCCCTTTCATTCATGATTTTACTTATTTGGATTCCTTCTCTTTTCTTTTTGATAAGTCTGGCCAGGAGTTTATCAGTCTTATTAATTCTTTCAAAGAACCAGCTCCTAGCTTTGTTGATCTGTTCTACTGTCCTTTGGTTTCTATTTCATTGATTTCTGCTCTAATCTTTATTAATTCTTTTCTCCTGCTGGGTTTAGGCTTTATTTGCTGTGCCTTTCTCCAGCTTCTTTAGGTGTAAGTTTAGGTTGTATATCTGAGAGCTTTCTTGTTTCTTGAGAAAGGCTTGTATTGCTATATACTTCCCTCTTAGGACCACCTTTCCCTCCTTGATCCTAGCAGTTAGAGCTTCCATTTTTTATTGCATCTCATTAATAGCCTTTTTGATTTCAACGTGGTTAGATTTTAGTTCTTTTATTTCTCCAGAAAGGGATTCTCTAGTGTCTTCTATGCTTTTTTCAAACCCAGCTAGTGTCTTTATAATCATTATTCTGAACGCTAGTTTTGACATCTTTTTTTTAAAGTTTTATTTATTTATTTGACAGAGAGAGAGAGAGAGAGAGAGTGAGTGAGTGAATGTGTACAAGCAGGGGGAGCAGCGAGCAGAGGGAGATGGAGAAGCAGATTCCCCATTGAGCAGGGAGCTGGATGTGGGGCTCAATCCCAGGACCCTGGGATCATGACCTGAGCTGAAGGCAGATGTTTAAGTGACTAAGTCACCCAGGTGCCCCCCAACATCTTATATCCATACCGATTAGGTCCCTGGCAGTCAGTACTGCCTCTTGTTCTCTTTTTTGAGGTGAATTTTCCCATCTTGTCATTCTGTCCAGAGAAGGATAGATGAACAAGAGAACAAAATACTAAAATAACAACAACCAGTGAAATAAACCCCAGAGACCCCAGAGAAATAAACACTAAATGAATTAGGAGACCTGAAACTGAAAAAAATTCTTTTAAATTTAAAAAAGAGAGAATATAATCAGGCAGGTGAATAGAACAGAGCAATACATGGGATCCTGGGGGTGTTTTGGTCTGTTTGTTGGAAAACCAGATCCCAAAATTGTAAAGAAATAAAAACATATATGTACAAAAATAAAATTAAATACATTGAAAGGATAGAATGTAACTATAAAAATGAAAATTAAAAGGAAAAAAAGGAATATAAACAGGTGAATAGAACAGAGCAATACACTACATCCTGACTGTATTTTGGTCTGTTTGTTAGAAGAAACTACACCCCAAAATTATAAAGAAAGAAAAATTTATATATATATATACACACACACACATACATACACACACACAAAAATAAAATTAAATACATTGAAAGGATAGAATGTAATTGTGAAGATGAAAATTACAAAAGACTTAGAAGAAGGAGAAGAAAAAAAAGAAAAAGGAGAAGAAGGAAGAGGAGGAGAAGGAGAAGAGGAAGATAAAGAAGAAGGAGGGGGAGGAGGAGAAGAAGAAGAAGAGAATATTATCACACAGGGAAACAGAACAGAGCAATACGCTAGCTTCTGGGTGTATTTTGATCTGTTAGAAGATACGGCATCCCAAAATTGTAAATAAATATATGTATGTATAAAAATAAAATTAAATACAATGAAAGGATATATTGTAAGTGTAAAATGAAAATTCAAAACGATTTTAGGGGCACCTGGGTGGCACAGTCAGTTGGGCATCTGCCTTTGGCTCGGGTCATGATCCCATGGTCCTGGGATCGAGCCCCGCATTGGCCTCCCTGCTTGCCGGGAGGCCTGCTTTTCCCTCTCCCACTCTGCCTGCTGTGTTCCCTCTCTCACTGTGTTTCTTCCTGCCAGGTAAATAAATAAAATCTTTAAAAAATATTTTTTAAAAAGAGCTGATAAATTGAAATTTGTTGAAAAAGGAAAGAGAAAAAATTAAAATTGAAAAACTAAAGACTTGTGGGGGAAAAAAAACCCCATGAATTCTATATATTATTTTCCCCTAGCACTGGAGTTGTGTCATTCTGTGTGATTGGTAAACTTGGTCTTGGGTGGATATTCTTGCTGATCTTCTGGGGGTGGGTTCCGCTGCATTGATTCTCTAGTGTATTGGCCGGAGCTGCGAGTTGCACCACCCTTGCCAGGGTGCCAGAGAACTAATCTGCTTCTGAATTGCTATATGTGACTTTTTCCCCTAAAGGCTTTCTGTGGAGCTTTAGAGGATGAGAATGAAAATAGTGGCCTCCCAGTCTCCAGCCTCAGAGCTGAAAGCTCGGAGCCCCACTTCTCAATAAGCCTGCAGGGAAAAGCATTCAATTACTCCTGTCTCCCTGGTCTCCAATGGCACTCTGTCCTCACCTGGCCTGTGACCGAGTATTTCTACCTCAGCCATGGCACCCCATTTTCAGTCTTCAAACCCAGTAAATTCCTGCACATGCACCTGCACTGCTCCTCCTAGGGGCACTAGCAAGCACTGACACTTGCTGGACCCCTGCTTGGGCCTGAGATCACACTATCCCACCTAGGATTCTGCCCCACTTAGTCACCTGAGCATCTTCCAGGCTGGGACATCCTTCACCAGAGCAGACTTCTAAAAGTTCTGATTTTGTGCTCCACTGCTCTGTCACCTTCCAGTAGCCAGCTTACAGAGACTCCCTCCTCCTGCGATCTAGCTTCGCATATATCACCTAGGATTCACTTCTCCACACCTTCAACATTCCAGAAAGTGGTTGCTTTTCTATTTGTAGATTTACAGCTGTTTTTTCCTTAGATCTCTAGTTGAGTTTGTAGGTGTTCAGAATGATTTGATAGCTAGCTAGCTGAGTTCCTGGGACCAGACAAAATGTAGATCTCCTACTCCTCTACCATCTTGGACTCTCCAATCAGATACTAATATATTTTTTTAACATGTAGTAAAACAGCCGAACATCACTATACTAAAGTATAACATAGTAAAGCTAGTGAAGTAGCTCATTCAGTAGTGAAATTAAAATTTACTTATGGAAATTCTAATATGTTTTTAAAGATTTATTTACTTATTTAGAGAGAGTAAGTGCAAGCGGGGGGAGAGGCAGAAAGAGAAAGAATCCTGAAGCAGACTGCCCACTGAGCACAGAGCTGGATTCAGACTCAGGGCTTGATCCCAGGAGATCATGACAGGAGCCAAAACAAGAGTAGGACACTCAACCGGCTGAGCCACCCAGGCGCCCCAAGAAATTCTAATATTTAAAATCTCAAGTATTTTGCTTCAATAAAGGCAGAACATGCTATTTATTTTTTTTAAGATTTTATTTATTTGACAGTTATCACAAATAGAGAGGCAGGCAGAGAGAGGAAGGGAAGCAGGCTCCCTGCTGAGCAGAGAGCCCGATGTGGGGCTCGATCCCAGGACCCTGGGACCATGACCTGAGCCGAAGGCAGAAGCTTCAACCCACTGAGCCACCCAGGCGCCCCAGAACATGCTATTTAAAGTTAATAAATGATTAACTTTGACAAGAATGTACACACCTGAATTCGTTTTTGTAATTGTATACTTATTATGTATACACATGCATATTTATTTCTGTATTATACATAATCAGATAGGTAGTTTTTCTGAAAAATAGAATCTTTAAAGTGTTTAACATAATGTTTACTCATTATTATAACATAATAAGAAAAAAGAGAGAAAGAAAAAAATGTATCTTCAAATATATTGTTCCACAGCCAGTACTGTTTATATACGTAGACTCAGTTTGTTTAGGACTTTTAGCTACTGAAAAATATCAGTCTAAAGGAAATCATTCATTCCAGAATGATCAAGATTTTTCAGGGAAAAGACACATTAGACCCTACTGAGTCACAAGCTCTCAAACTATCCCTCAAAACCTTCCTAATACTGCTATCTGCACTAGTATTTTTGTTTATTTCTCTGTCATCTCTTTCTAAAGTCTAGAGCTTTCTAAAGTCAAGAGCTCTCCAGACTCTCCCTCTTTAGTCTCCAAGGGAAATGTATTGGCTCATTTATTTATGATTATTAGCTTCTAAATAATAATAATAATAATTTATGATTATTTGTCTTCCACAAAAAAAGAGTCTATCTTTTTTCTTAATGGTGTGGACAAGAAGGAGAAAACTTTACACTTGTTTTTCAGCATACATTGCTATTTACTCCCTTAAGCCAGAATTTCATGAAGAAACGCCTCAGCATTTTAAGCCAATGTCATAAACACTTCCTTGAAATAAAAGAACCCCCCTGAGATAACGCTGTCCTCTAGAGGGTTATCTAATAGTTTTGTTCCTATCCTCTTATTTCTATCGTTGTATTATCATGGTGGTGGAACTATTGGAGAAATCAGGTGCCATACACAGAATCTCTGTAATGGGGTCAGCTTTGCTCCAGCCCCCTTTTCCGGCCAGGACTCAACGGTATTATGTCTGTGCGTTTGTGTTTTAACTTTCTGCACTTGATTTATTGTTCTTTTTATCGGCTGGAGCTCTGATTGGTTTCCTCTCTGACAAATATTCAATGTATTTTTAGACTCTCAAGTTGGTCTCCCTCTTTCTTCACGTTGGTTCAAGGGGCAGGGATCAAAGCCCAGAACTGGGACAGTCCCTGCTTATGTTCCTGCTTTATCTCATTAAGTGCTGATTACCAGGAAAGCGAACAGCCTGTCATGAAATTTGCCTTGCAAACAATATAACAAAGAAATCTTACGAAAAGAGGCTGAACAGAAGGTGCATTTAATCTGTTGTATAGCTCCAGTTTCAGACTAAGAGCGATGATACTTGGGAAAAAAAAAAAATTGGGAGTCTGCCTGCGGGCAACATTTACCCCTGGTGTTGAGATTGCTACAGAAACCTAACCATTGGAAGTTTTCAACATACAAATCAGGATTTATTAAAGGAATTAATATCTTTGAAGGCTCCCAAAGCAATCCCGTTTTCCTGTAAGATGGATGAAAGGCAGAGATTTCAAAACATTTGCTAGAAAACATCAATAGCCAATCCTGCTGATTTAATTTTTTCAGTCCCTCAGGCATCAAAAGAAGTTGTGGCTTGTCCACATTTGCCTCGGAAGCAAAGCAATATTGTAAATTAAAAATGGCTGGAGCTTAGCTGGCTGCATTTCATTTTTAATTAGTTGGAGCCTCATAATATTTATCAACATTTCTTAAGCTCAGAAGCTAAGGAACTTCCTCCTTAGATTTGCTGTGAAGAGGTTACACAGAGAGTGTTGGGGGACATTCACTTATGCTCCAAGGAAAACGTTCTTAGAATTAGCCATCCATTGCAAATGTTACCGGAACACAAATATGAAAAGAAACGGTATTTAGTCCACTCCCTCTCTATTCTCTTTTATTTTTTGAATGAGCAGAGATTTCCTATTCCCTTTACTCGGTTGGGAACTCACCAAATAGAAACTCTTCAGAGACTGGTGCTAAAAATAAAAAATTCTGACAACATAAAACACGCTTATCACAAAAGTGTCACAAAAGCAACTGATTTCGCTTGAGGCATTTTGTTGAGGTGAGTGGTGGTGAATCCATAGGGAGCAACAGCAATATAGACCAGATTTTGGAACTAGGGTTTCCCTCTGAGAACGAAAATGAAAAATGGTCAAGTACTACATGAGATTAACCATTGATTCGTTCATTCCAAATATATTTATTGACTACTCTTTTTATGTCTGGCGCTGTTTTAAGTACCTGGGATAAAGTGGAGAACAGAAAGGCGAGATCCCCAACTTCGTGAAGCTCACGTTCATTTGTAGAAGTATTCAGCCTTAAATACTACTCTGTAAATGGGGAGGCAAATTCTGGGAGCGCTCAAACTTTATTCAAGGTGATAACAGTCTTTTTTTCTTTTTTCTTTTTTCTTTTTTTTTTTTAGATTTTTTATTTATTTGACAGAGATCACAAGTAGGCAGAGAGGCAGGCAGAGAGAGAGAGGAAGGGAAGCAGGCTCCCTGCTGAGCAGAGAGCCCCGATGCGGGGCTCAATCCCAGGACCCTGGGATCATGACCTGAGCCGAAGGCAGGGGCTTTAACCCACTGAGCCACCCAGGCGCCCTGAGAACTTCCTTCTTTTTTAAGGAATATTCCCCCACGCCAGATTCAAATATCTGATATTTGTATATTTGATAACAGTATATTTTCAAGAAATGTGACTGTATTAGTAAATCTCAGTCTGTAACCTTATCAATTATATTTGCTCTTACCTAAAGAAGCTTAGAAAAAGGAGGAATCTTACTCTTGATTTCATTATGGCATTGGACAGGGGGCTCTGACCAGCAGCTTCCAGCACCCTTGGCAATTCTTCCTCCATAGTCAAGTCGGACGAAGCAGACTAGCTTGATGCCATTAGTAAAGGTCATCCAACCATGTCCACTACTTGATTCCAAGTGATCAAACAACCTTCTGTTATAATGTGGCTTCCCATATGGGTTTTCCTATAGGGAGAGAACACACTCTCTACAGTTCCAAGAACTCCAGTCTGTTTAAAGTTACAGTTCTCACTATAAATAAGTCAGTATTCTGGTTTATGTTTAAATATTTTGGGAGTTGGGTTACATGAATCTGAACATCTTTTGGTATTCTTACAGCGTTGTATTTTTTTTTAAAGGTCTTATTTATTTGACACAGAGAAAGCGTGAGAGGGAACACAAACAGGGAAAGTGGGAGAGGGAGAAACAGACTCTGCCCTGAGCAGGAAGCCCATTGAGGGGCTTGATCTCAGGACCCTGGGATCATGCATGACCTGAACCGAAGGCAGATGCTTAATGACTGAGCCACCCAGGTGCCCCCAGAGTTGGATTTCTTGAACTATAAAGTGGAAACTCAGATCCCTCAAGTAGCATTTCTCCAAGGGTGGTTTTTAAAATTGCTGGCATGAGAATCACCTATGGGGAAAGTTAACCATACAGATTACTGGGCTTACACTGTATTCATACTGAATCAGAATTTCTGAGGGTGGGCTGGAGATCTACATTTTACTAAGGTCCCCAAAAGATTCTAATGCATAGTTAAGCTTTCGAGTTTGAGCCCGAGAAGCCGGGATCACAGCCAATAAAGCTCTATTAGGGCATCTAGACAGTTTCCTAGATAACATCTTTGTCTTTATAATTACTACAAAGTATTTTAGCGAATTCTTGTCCAGGCTTGGTGACTTTCACCATGCATCCTCCTTTCTCTCCCAGTCACATCGCTCACCTCTCCCCTGAATCATCTGAAGCTTCAGCCCTCTGAGTGTGTGACTCTCATGGCTCTATGCTCATATATGTCTTGAACGATGGGCTTTTGGGGGGAGGACAGTAAATAGCACTCCAAATCCCTGAGTCCCAAGCTAACGGATAAAGATAAGGGAGGTGGTTTAAGGCAAAATATTGATTACTGATGATGACCAGATTGAAGAATGTGACTTAGGTGTAGAAAATAAGGGGTTTCTTAATTCTGAACTCTAGAATTAACATACTGACCTATCTTGTCCCAGAAAGAATGGGATAGTTACTGGCCTCTTCTCGCAGGGGCAACCAGTATTTTCTAAGCTTACTCAAGGCCAAGAGCAGACCAGGTGGAACAGAAAGAGGAGGGAGGAAGAAGGTAGCTGAGCTAAGCACACCAAGTTCTTGGTCCCTCAGTAGTCACGTTAAGTCATTCATCCTCCCCTGGTGAGGAATGAGTGAAGGAGGGGAAGGAAAATCCAGGACTGTTACTCCAACAGATGTCCCTTGACATGAAGGGAAACTTCGGGAATGGGGGTTGGGCAGGTGCTCCCCGACAGCATGCACCATTCTTCCTTGCCCGAGACACTCTGTGCTCCCCATGTCCTCCCCTCATTTTGAATGCCTACTCTTCCTCATCTTTCGAGATGCAGCTTGGATGTTAACTCCTCTGAGAAGGTTGAGGTAATCAAGGGGAACACTCCCATTTTTATGCTGTCGTAGGACTTGGAACAAGTTTTATTATGGTTCTTGTCTTGGAAGGTACTTATATATTTTCTTTCCCTTGTGAGTTCAGGGCCTGGATTATAGGTCTTTGTTTCCATAGTAGGTGTTCCATGAATTTTTGCTGAATGTCTGTGAAAAAGATGGTAAACTCAAACATTTCCCAATGAGTATTTTTAAATTCATATTTTTAAGTCTGCATTATTAGCACCAAGATCCATATGAAGACTATCAATTATTTTCCTTTATAGGATTTTTCTGTCCTCCAGGAGTTTGCTAACAAACTTCTGATCAAGGAAGATACTATCTGGGAGCACCTGGGTGGCACAGTTGGTTTTAAGCAACTGGTTTTGGTTTCAGCTCAGGTCATGATCTCAGGGTCCTGAGATCGAACCTCACAGTTGGCTCCATGCTCAATGCAGAGTCTGCTCGACTCTCCCCCTCCTCCTCTGCCCCTCCAGCTCATGCACACGCCCTCTCTCTCTCTTTCTCTCAAATAAATAAATAAGTCTTTTAAAAAAAGAGGAAGATATACTGTCTATTCAAACCCCACCTTTGAAATGCTGTTGGCATCATCTTATTATTATGGTCCATATGACTGATAATCTGATCCTAAAAGATATTCTCTTCCAGTTAATACAATAGAACCGATTCACAATTAAAATAAGCTACTAGATAATCAAGAATCCCTTTTTATTGATTTTATTTATTTTTAAAGATTTATTTATTAGAGAGAGAGTGCATTAGCAATGGGAGGGGCAGAGGGAGAGAACCCTCAAGCAGGCTCCCTGCTGAACTAACTAACTTAGGCAAAGTTAGGCAAAACTAACAAGAGGGAGCTACTCAGAACAGTGGTCCGGGCCATCCCGCCTCACTGGCAAGAGCCACGTCTGCCATTTTCCCTTAGGAGACCAGGGGAGCGCGTAGGACAATCAAGCCATTTCAAAATAAACCTCCAATTCTATTGCTGCAATCCCAGACATTCTGTAATTCTATTTCAAACAGGTGTCTGTTGGTGTATTTTCTTCTGCTTAGGACCTTCTATAAACTTTCAGAATTGAGCCGTTTTGTTGATCAGCATCCGCTAAACCCTGGGCCTACATAATATCCGTAAATGCGCTTCTATTTAACTCTCTATTTACAGTCATAAGAGAAATAAACATATAAAATAAATGTATCTCGATGCATAGCTGTGCAGGAGGACAGATGTTTTATTAATGAAAATGAATCCAGCTTTTTGTAAGTCATGGCAGCAATATAACATTTCATTGTTTGGTTCTGTGCTAGACAGTCCCTGCTGTTTCTACATAGAAATTCCTGTAATGCTTAATGGACATCTGGAAGAATTCAGCCAATTAATCGAATTCATGTAGGAGCTAGGCTAATGGCTGTCTGAAAGGCAGATTACATTAAATCAAACTTGCAATATGAATGAAAGTACTTAATCATACATGCAACATTCATTAGGTGCGACACAGCAAGTGTTTTGATTACTTTAATAAAAGATCAGGTAAAGTGCATCAGCTGAACAGATTGGAAAGACAGCATGCTTACAAATGTTTGATTATGCTGAATATCAACAGAAACAGTGCCAGTAATTTATAGCAAAACATATTTGTGGGCGTCTAGGGCTGGTGAACTCGGTGAAATTCGGGGCCTTTGCTCGAAGCAATAATTAATATATGATAACACTTGAATCAGATGTCAGAAAAGAGACAGATTGCTGGAAGTTTGGTAATTTATAGTCATTGGGCGTCTTCATGGCTTGAGTGACTTGCAGTCTCCTTGAACCCCAATTTCATTGACTTTGAGGTACACAGTTTTCCCCCCTGGCTTTATTGAGATATAATTGGCATAGAGCACTGTGTGAATTTGAGGTGCACAGCGTCATTGATAGATGTGTAAATTGTGAGGTGAATACCACAGTAAGGCTAGTCAACATGTCTGTCACCTCGCAGAGGTACTTCCTGTGTGTGCGTGATGAGACGGTTTAACGTCTACTCCGAGGCACACAGTTGTTGAGTGAAGAGGTGCTGCTGAACTAAAAATATTATGTTAAAAGGTCAATTTCATACATTGGTCTTGAAAATCTCCTGCCAGGAGTTAAAATGCTATTCTTTTTTTAAATTAAGATTTTATTTATTTATTTGAGAGAGAGACACAGCGAGACAGGGAACAAACAGGGGGAGTGGGAGAGAGAGAAGCAGGCTCCCTGCCAACCAAGGAGCCTGATGTGGGACCCAATCCCAGGACCCTGGGCTCGTGACCCGAGCTGAAGGCAGAAGCGTAATGACTGAACCACCCAGGCGCCCTAAAATGCTATTCCTAATAGTTGTTCCTGCCTTCTAGATTCATGAATATTTCCCCTCTTCTCTTCACTATCTCATTGATTTTTCCCTGATATGATGCAAAATGAAACCTTATAAGGGACATTTCCTATATAATACTAATGTAGCAAATGTAGTCAGTTGTGGGTTTTTGGATAAAATAAACAAAGATAAAGGATATTTTGCATATTTCTCTCTCTCTCTCTCTCTCTATATATATATATATATATATATAAAATCTCCTCTTGGTAAGTACTTTTAATATTAGGACTGCCTTTGGACATGGTAGAAACCACTTTTTCTTGGCATTTAACAAAAGGACTCATTGTATCTCTCTAGACTGATATATGATCCTGAAGACAAAAATCGACATAGGACCTTTTAAAGTTTTTTTATATACATTTTATTCAATTTAAGCCCTTGAATATGTAGTAAGTACTCCACTCTTTTCAGTGCTTTGGGAGACACCGAGATGTGAAAAATATGGGTCCTCACAGCTGCAAAGTGTTTATAGTATTTGATCTATGAAAAGGTAAAAAAAAAAAAAAACAACAAAGCTATAGCAATAACAAATGAGAACAACACAATTCAGAATATATTCCAGCAGAAGGTAAGTTACAGATTTATAAATTTTGTAAACATCAGAGAAGAGCTAAAATAATGTGAAGTTTGCATTAGAATTGCCTAATTAACTTGATAAGAGAGAATTTAGGATAACTAAAATGTCATTATTCCAGAATCAAACATTACAGAAAAACCTATGAATGCTGTTTTGCTTTTTTCCAGAGACTTAAGACAGTGAGCGTACCTCCAGATACTTTACAAATATCAAATTACACAACATATTTTTAGGCTAAATGAGTTGATTGTTTTTACAGCAGGCTAGAAATTCTTCTTCTTAATCTTCTCCCATTGCATACACATTCACAAAAAGGGAAAGAGAAACTGGCTGGCCCAGGAAATAACCAGTGTTTATACTCTACCAACCAAATAATTGTTTTTCTACCTATGACCTCTTGGATTTTTAGCAACACACTCAGAATATAGAGGGAAGGCCACACTCAACACTACTGACTTAAGACTTCCCAAAATACTTAGCTCATGTCAGTTACTTCAAAATGTCAACCTTGCCAGCTACTTAACTTACATGTAATAAAAAAAAAATGGCATTGTGTCCTGAACCCTGCGCTTTTCGCCATTCATCGTCTGGTCTCTTATTATAAGGGGTCGTGTAATCTTCGAATTCCAAGTTGTCAGTGCTTCTGTTTGGAAAATGTAATAATTATTTGTATTAGCTCAGGTAGGTTGAGATGGACTAAAAGACTTCGTTTCTCCCCACAGGCAAATCTTCACCTATTTATCTGACTGATCAGGAACTGTCACTTCAAATATGTTTTTAATCTCTTTTGAAGCATTAAGTTTGACATCCGTCACCCTAGAGAACCCTCCTATGATGGGATTTCACTAATAACTCCTATCTGTTGGCCTATGCCTACCTATCTATCCAGCTCTCTGTCTGTCTGTATCTTTAATTGCTCTGAAATGTCTTCTGTGACTTTGTTCTTCAGGCAGTTTTGAGGAAAAAAAGCAGCTACAAGATCTACTCCTACTGTGATTTGTGGTCTCCACCTGGGTCATGATCTCAGGGTGGTGGTGAGATCAGCCCCGAGTCAGGCTCCATACCCTCTCTCCCTCTGCTCCCCCGCCATCCACTTGCACACACACACTCTCTCAAAAAACGACAACAAACTGGGTGTGGAGGTGGTAGAGTCACTAGGCATCCTTTGAGCTGTGTCTGGGAAATGCCCTTTCCCCCAGCGTTCTGGAAGAGAGAATAGTACTGTCATTTAGAATCCATCCAGTAGTTAGTCTTGATTCCCACATAGAACCTACAGAAATCAGACATGGGAATTCTATAATTAGATCAATTGTTTGCCTCATTGTGTTTCTTCTTTCCTGTTTTATGAAAACTGGCTAGGTGATCAAAGGCCTTGTGATAGCTAGAGTTCTCCCTTCTCAGGGAGCAACCCTATGAGAAAATTGGAAAGCATTTCATTCAAACCCAGTAGCTTTATATTCATGATTTGTAATTCTTCTATCAAAAGTTTCATCCTGGAGATGTCTGTGTGGTTCGGTTGGTGGTTGGTTAAGCAGTGGACTCTTGGTTTCAGCTCTGGTCATGATGTTGGGGTCATGGGATCAAACCCCCCCCCCCCCCCACTGTCAAGCTCCACACTTAGCGGGGAATCTGCTTGAGATTCTCTTTCCCTCTCCCTCTGCATTCTGTACCCCCGCACTCGCTTTCTCTAAAATAAATACATAAACCTTTCTAAAGAAATGTTTGATCCTCTGAACCCAACTAATGGTGGGACGAGACAGAAAGAAAGTTGTGATTTCCTGCCTAATCACTGGTGGTTTAAAAAAAAAAAAGTCTTTGTTGCTCAGCCTATGAAGCTTTCACTAGGGTGATTTTCAGGAATAAGTGTTTCACTGTTCCTTTGGTGAAAGTGATTTTCTAATTGCTCATTTTCATAATTTTCCATAGTCTATTTTCTAAAAATAATGATAATGCTATTTATTGAACCCTATGTTGGGTCAGGCATGTGGTGGTATTATTTGCAGCAAAACTATCATCACAACTCTCCAAGGAAAGTATTATTTTAAGGATGAGGAAACAGGTTCAGAGAGGTTAAGTAAGTCATTCAGTGTAGCACAACTAACAGGTTGCCCGGCCAGGACAGGAAATTAGGTCTCTCTAACTTCAAGGCCTCTCTCACTAACTGATTTACCCCACATCATCTTTTCATCATGTACTTTATGTACTCCTTAGTTTACTTATTGTGTTCTTTCATCATGCACTTTGATGCATTCTAAGAGCACTTTTCTGAAGAAATCATTGTATAGTAGATAGAAAAGGGACTCATATATTTAAATCCTACAATGGAGTCTTTTATCAGCAATTCCGAAGAGAAGATCTCAGTCAGGATTTGGGCTGCAGATACATAAAAACAATCCGGTTTAACTCCCAGAGTCTTGTCAAGCCGTTCTCTACATGTGGATGACTCTGAGTTTGGAAATAATAGACCGCAGCCCCTCTAGGCTCCGTCCAGTTTGGACTTCTGCAGACTTCTGCAGTGTAGCTAGCTCAAGGAATGTAAAATCTAGTTTATTTAATGACTTGAAATCACTTCTTGAATACCTACTATGAGTAAAACCCTGTGGTAGGTACTTTGTAGATAGACCCTGTCCCTTCCCTCAAGGGTGTTCACAATGTAATGTGGGAGACAATATGTTCACTTAGTACAAACCCAGGGCTGTGGATAGAGAGCATGAATGGGAGGTCAGGTAGTGACAGGTAGTCACGATGGTGTCCAGTAATGCCATCACGAAGACCCAAGTTATGAATTAGTGCTCTTGAGAGGGTCCTTAGTTAAGATTAGACCATATACAGGCGCCAAATAAATCCAGACAATAAAGTAGGTCATCCCTGAGTCCGTTCTGGGTGGGTATCTTGGAAGCGATCTATGATTCTTTACTAGTGAAACCAGAAGAGGTCACAAAGAAATAGAAGCGGAAGGAACTTGAAGGTAATCTTGTAAGCTTCCACATTCACTGGCAAAACAATATTTCTTCTTAACATCCAAATGAAAAGAAAAAAAATAAACAAAAAAGAAAATGGCCAACTTGAGAGGAACTGGGAGAAGAGATGGCAATACAGTTTTTATTTCCATTAGCTCTCGTATCTAAGGTTTCTAAAGTACTTTACAAAATATTATGCCTCACAATACTTTCATGAGAGAGGAAGTGTTGTTATCTCCATATAAAGGTGGGGGGAAAGAGGCACAGGGGTTTGTTTCTTTTATGCCAAGTGAGGCCAAATATTTTGTGGAGTATTTGAAATGAGACTTGAAAACAGAGAAGCAAAGAGAGAGAAGGCTGGAAGAATTTGTAATTGAGGGGCATAATTTCCTACCACATAAGTGTCTAGAGAACGCTAATATAGTGAATCTTCATTTCCAGTGAAGTGGAATGAAAGCCTTGAATTGCTTCAATGCACCACATCGTGCAAATAGCAATTTCAGTTTCAGAAAATCCTCCACTCATCGTAGAGCTGTTCAGTGAGAACGGTCATGATGAGGATTTCACACATAATTGTCCAAAACATGTGCAAGGTTGTACATTACATATATGTCTATAGATGTAATACAAATGTTCTCAGTTGAAAGATTACATATTTATGGGTGTAGGCTCTTAAACTATACTAATGGATATCTAGTATGTTTCATCTCCACTCTGTTGTTTATACAAATATTGTTTTTCCTTCCCCTCCTTGACTGCATTCTCTTTCATTTTGGAACTTTCTTTAAGGGGATCTGCCCAGGGAAGACAGACACCATAGTTCAGTAAGAATAAATATTGCAGTCCTCCTTTCTTCTTTATAAAAATATATATATAAGATAGGGGCACCTGGGTGGCTCAGTGGGTTAAAGCCTCTGCCTTCAGCTCAGGTCATGATCCCGGGGTCCTGGGATCGAGCCCCATGTCTGGCTCTCTGCTCAGCGGGGAGCCTGCTTCCTTTCCTCTCTCTCTGCCTCCCTACTTGTGATCTCTGCCTACTTGTGATCTCTGTCAAATAAATAAATAAAATCTTTAAATATATATATGTATATATATATATATACATATATATATTAGATAAATACATATTGATTCCCTTTATGGAAAGAATGGATTCTCAACATTCCCATGAGGAAAGGGTGCTTATAGTTACTTGTTTTTATATTTTTCAATAGAGTCAAAACAATTAGAAAGATTGTCAATAAGTTTCTGACAAAAAAAATTTCTGATCAAACGAGGAATAAAACTTATTGATCTTAACACCAAGTTGGGGCTTTTCAAGCAGTTAGTGCTAATGAGTATATTGTGGGGCTCTTTTTAAAATTAACTAGCACCCTTATTTCTTATTCCATGAAAGATCTGAGGTAACAGTGCTGCTTACATTGTTGAGCTATTCAAAGGTTTAATCACAATGAATCTTTTGGGGGGAGCAAGTCAATCTCTTTATTCCTAAGAGCGTTGAAACTCAGACAACAGCAGCTTTAATAATTTCAACTTTATTCTAAAATGTACTATTTCAGGAATTATATTTAAATATAACTGTAAGTCTTTATTAACTGGTTTAGGGGAGACTTAAGCCCTAATGCCTAAAGGCACCCATTGTATGTAACTAATGAACCGTTCTCCTGTGTGTCTAGAATGGCATTAGTTATGTACCATCCTTGGGAGAACTGAGAAGACAGTCAAATAATTTACTGGATACTATAGCTCAGATCAGGAATCTTAGGTGCAAATGTTAATGTTCTCTGGGTTCAGTCTCTGCATTTCCACCATCTCTTAACAACCTCCCCTCCCTGGCAAAACATTAACAACAAGTAAGCCTTTGGGGGAAATCTGCTTTATTGGAGAGCATAACACTCCGCACGTATAAGCCCGGTGGTTACAATGTACCAAGGTAGGTAAAGGTTTTATTAATGACAGGCGACTCTGGTCGACAATAGCAGCCACGCCAACGTTCTGATTGTCTCTATGTGCATTCCCTAGAGGAATATCAAGGAAATAAAGGAAATGTAGCCAACCTGGAGATGGTCTATCCTGTTCTCTGACAATAATACTGTCTTCTTTAATAATTATTTCTGATACACACACACACACACACACACACACACACAGTAATGTTTTCTACTAAACAAGCATGGTTGATGTTTACAATACAAAGTAAAAAACCAAGAAAGATGTTATCATAAATGATCTTATGAGCCATCAGTCATTAAGTTAAAAAAAATAAAATCAACTTATCAATAAGAACAATGAAGATTAGAGAATATAATGATATCATGTTATAAATATTCACTCTAGTCTTTACACACATTTCTCCTGGGTTTTGATCAATTCATTATTGGATAGTGAAACTTTAACTATACTCTACTAGTAAAAGATACTTCTAGTGAGTAAACAGTGACAATTTTTCTGTTTATTCTATCCATGCTGCCTTGTAGTGTCTCCTAAAATTGCTGTTTCTTGAACTATGTGGATTTGGTGCTATAAATGCTGAGCAAAATGGCTTCCAAGAAAAGAGATTATATTTATACTCTTCCAATGGGTAAATTATTCTTTGGAAGTTACGACTGAATTTTGGAATCTGGGTTTGTTTGTTTGAAACAAAAGACTGTACATGTCAGTTCAAGCTAAACTTGATTAACATTGAGATATAGGAACCCCAAAGGGAAGTGGAAGGTTGTTCTTTTCTCCTCTTGCTGGAAACCTGCTTTGCAAGCCCATTAAGTATGTTAGCTAGCCCAGTGCTTCTTTTGATTGCTCTCAAATTAACATACAGTTTTAGGTAAATGTCACCTAATAGAGATGAGCCACAGATTTCGAAGGACATCATATAAGTATGAGCAAGAGGAAGCCTGAACCAATTTATGTTTTATGCAATAGCATAGTAAATAATGACAGTTTGTTTCTTTACCTTGAAATATAGAATTATCATTTTTCTTAAAGAAAGCACAATGATTTTTCTGCCTTAGTGTAACACATAACAACTTTTCCAATGAACTCACCTCCTAACCATTGTATCTGATTATTAACCTCTGATCTAAAACTCAGTTTCAACTAAATCTAGTTATGTAGCAGGGAATCTAGTGTTACATGTACTGTAAGGAAAGTATGAAAGGAAGACATTCTTTGTTTTGCTACATTTCCTATTGATGTAACACAAACCATTACTTATGACATCTAGTACAATGATTTAGGTAATGTCACCAGTTAAAGCTATGACATGGATATAATACATAGTTTCAGTTAGCCTATCAGACACAAATCTTCAGGAAACTAGGCTTTATTGGTTCAGATACTTGCCTGCTTGCTTTACAGAACACTTTGTTAAGTGAAAGGAAGAATAATGTCTCCAATTGAAAAACAGAGGGAGTTTGGGGCTGGCAGAATGCAATTGCCCAAGTTAGAGTGAACTAAATTGATCTGAAATCATTTAGATAACAATGTGATGGGTAGCGGACAGCATTTGTTTATGAAGACAGATTATGCCAGGCAAATCTGATTTATTTGGTCTTATAAAATTACTCAACAAGTTTGTGGATAAAGAAAACTCCATGGACAAACAATATATCTAAATGTTTGTAAAAGCTTTTGATGTGGGTCTGCATGAGATGAAGATAATTGAAATGCTGGGAAGATTTTGCCTGGATAACAATACAATGGGGTGGTTATCAGATTTAAAACACAGTAATCATAAAAAATAGATCATCATATCTAAGTGATATATTTGGCAGAAGACCATAAAAGAGCTAGTATCTTTATAGATCAATATTGTAGTCAAGTATGAAATGATTTAGTCCACAAAAATTAGTTTACTCCTTCTTCAGTAGGTAACAAATCATAATAAAGATTAGCTCAAAATACTTTCCTGCTTGTCCACAGTGAACTATTACTTTATTTTGGCTTCTGCTGGTATTTGCAAAATTGGAATTTGTGGTGTCTGCCAAAAGCATCAAAAGGGAAAACCATAAATTTGATAGGTTTCCAGAACACAGTAAAATTCAGTGGAAATCTTATATTGTTTGTGGGTAAATTCCTCAAACTTAAAGGAAAATAGCTATCATAATGGTAATAGTTTTGAGAGAATTTTTAGAGAAAACTGTAGAGAATTTTCTCTACAGTTGCTGTAGAGAAACAGCAACTAATTATAAAGCAAAGTTATTTAAAAAAAAAGGATATGGAAGGAAAAAAGAATACAGGATGGTGTGTTTTATTATTATTTTTTAAAAATTTTAAAAAAATTTTATTTGTCAGAGAGAAAGGGAGAGAGAGAGCGAGCACAGATAGAGTGGCAGACAGAGTGGCAGGCAGAGGCAGAGGGAGAGCAAGGAGCCCGATGTGGGACTTGATCCCAGGACGCTGGGATCATGACCTGAGCCGAAGGCAGCCGCTTAACCAACTGAGCCACCCAGGCGTCCCTATTATTATTATTTTTTAAAGAATTTATTTTTAAGTAAACTTTACAGTCAACATGGGACTTGAACCTACAACCCCGAGATCAAGAGTCCCATGATCTACAAAGTGAGCCAGCTGGCTGCCCCCAGTATGGTGTGTTTTAAAGTTTTATCATCAAAGGGAAAAATACTTTCAATATATATGCATATGGGTTACATTAAAATATTTAACAGTATTTGTGAAATGGTATTAACCAATCAGAACAGACTTTGGCCATAGTGCTAGAGCAGGGCTCTGAACCTTTGGTATGTTGGATATTGACTCTTTACTTGATAAATAATGGGGAGATGGGTGGTGATTGGGAGAGGCTGGAGTGACCAGTGGAGTTGAGGGGAGATCATTTGGAAAGGAAGTGGCTATGTGCTAACTGGTTGAAATTAAGATATAGGGAATATGTAGGATACTTACATCCTATATATACTTATATATACTTACACTTATATATATAAGTATACTTAAAGGATAATTATATAAAATATTAATATTTTAATATTTTAACAGCAGATATGGCTTTTTTTTAAAACATTTTTTTAAAAGATTTTATTTATTTGTCAGAGAGAGAGTGAGAGAGAGAGCACGAGCACAGGCAGACAGAATGGCAGGCAGAGGCAGAGGGAGAAGCAGGCTCCCTGGCGGGCAAGGAGCCCGATGTGGGACTCGATCCCAGGACGCTGGGATCATGACCTGAGCCGAAGGCAGCCGCTTAACCGAATGAGCCACCCAGGCGTCCCAGATATGGCTTTTCTAATGGGTGCCAGCTTTATGAGAGCCTAAGAATCTAAGAAAAATAACAAAGAAATTTTGAAGAGGTTAAATAGAGGAGTGAAATGCAATTTCAGTAAACAGTTTATAAGATGTTAAACTTCATTAGGAATTAAGTAAGTACATATTTATTTTAACAAAACCATATTTTTTCTTATCTAACTGGCAAATGCCTTTTCTTATAAGTGACAGAACCTAGTCAAGGGAAAACAAAGTAGCATTTTTAAACCTGTAGGTAAGAGTATAAATAGGCATAAACTTTCTGAAGGACAGTTTCTCAGTATTTATCAAAAATGTTTAAAATGCTAGTCTGACTTAATGGTTCTGGTAGTTTCAGGTAAATTAGACAGATTGATCCTACCAGTGAGCATAACTAAAAGATCTGGGGCTTAAAAATATTCGTAAAGCATAAAAGGATGTGAAAAAGTAGTATGGAATTAGCTGACTAACGATGAAAGAAAAAGGCAGTTGAAATATGGAAGCTCTTCTGCCCTGAAGGATTTGCCAACTGGTAAATATCAGAATCTTCATCTTGATAGACATGCAGCGCACGAGGGACAGAGAGCAAAACCCTGTACACAATAAAAAGTCCAATGGGAGATCCTGCCCCAGTGGGAAATACTGGGACCCGAAAGTCCTTGAGTATTTACTGATTGTATTCAAATTGCCTGGCCCAGTGTATCTCAAAACTTGAACTTAGGCTGCAATCATTCTGGACTGGTGGTGCCTCCAGGTGCTTGGCAGAAGCAAAGAATACAAGCCCTCTTAAATAAAACACCTTCCTCACAGGCCTAAATCATTCCTATAAGTATTTTTTTTAAAGATTTTATTTATTTATTTGACAGACAGAGACCACAAGTAGGCAAGAGAGGCAGGCAGGGAAAGAGAGGAGGAATAAGTATTTTTCACATACAATGTTCACATTGTCAAAGAGAATCAGTTACACAAGGAAACTGGATTAAATGAGTAAGAGTCAGCATAGATAACAAACAACAAAAAACAGACTCATGAAGTCTTTACTGGAATTAGGAGACATGGGCTATAAAAAAAGACTAAAAAATAATTATGTTGACTATGTTTAAAGATGTAAAGGATCAGTTTAACAATATCTGCAGAGAATAGGAAACCATAAAAAGTAACAGCAAGTCTGAATTTCAAAAAGAACCAAATAGAATTTTATTATGATTCAGAATATTTTGAATATTGTGGTTTTACTTTAAATAAAATTTATAAATAAAATTTTATCAACATTTATATCTTTAAAATAAATTTATTGGGGCGCCTGGGTGGCTCAGTGGGTTAAAGCCTCTGCCTTTGGCTCAGGTCATGATCCCAGGGTCCTGGGATCGAGCCCCGCATCGGGCTCTCCGCTCAGCAGGGAGCCTGCTTCCTCCTCTCTCTCTCTCTGCCTGCCTCTTTGCCTACTTGTGATCTCTGTCTGTCAAATAAATAAATAAAATCTTTTAAAAAAATAAAATAAGGGCGCCTGGGTGGCTCAGT
Source organism: Mellivora capensis (assembly GCA_004024625.1). Lineage (NCBI taxonomy): Eukaryota > Metazoa > Chordata > Mammalia > Carnivora > Mustelidae > Mellivora > Mellivora capensis. The sequence goes on along the minus strand of PISX010002811.1, from coordinate 9,260 downwards.
GGGTTAAGCCGCTGCCTTCGGCTCAGGTCATGATCCCAGGGTCCTGGGATCGAGTCCCACATTGGGCTCTCTGCTCAGCAGGGAACCTGCTTCCCTCTCTCTCTCTCTGCCTGCCTCTCTGTCTACTTGTGATCTCTCTCTGTCAAATAAATAAATAAAATCTTTAAAAATAAATAAATAAAATAAAGTAAATTTATAAATAAAATTTATAAAAATTGAAAATCCAACAAGATTTTTTTTAAGATTTTATTTATTTGTCAGAGAGAGAGAGAGCGAGCACAGGCAGACAGAGTGGCAGGCAGAGGCAGAGGGAGAAGCAGGCTCCCTGCCGAGCAAGGAGCCCAATGCGGGACTCGATCCCAGGACGCTGGGATCATGACCTGAGCCGAAGGCAGCCGCTTAACCGACTGAGCCACCCAGGCATCCCGAAAATCCAACAAGATTTTAAGTGTAGATTAGTTATACTTTAAGACTTAGTGAACCTGAAGTTTTATCAAGAGAAATGTTCCAGAATACAGCATGGAGAGGCAAAAGGAAAAAAAACAGTGTGTGTGGGGATATATGTGAGAGGATAAAAGACACAGGACATATGGTGAGGATGTTTAACATCGTTTTAGTCAGAATTCTAGAAGGAGAAGAAAGAATAAGTTAAGCAATTATTGGAAGCGTTACTGGCTCAGGAATTTCCAAACTGACAAAACACCTCAAGATACTAACTTTAAGAAGTCATATGAACTGGAAGCATGATAAATGAAACATAAACCATACCTAAGTACATTACAATAAAACTTCTTTTTTCAAAAGATTTTATTTATTTATTTGACAGACAGAGATCACAAGCAGGCAGAGAGGCAGGCAGAGAGAGAGGAAGGGAAGCAGACTCCCTGCTGAGCAGAGAGCCCGATGTGGGGCTCGATCCCAGGACCCTGAGATCATGACCTGAGCTGAAGGCAGAGGGTTAACCCACTGAGCCACTCAGGAGCCCTAAAATAAAACTTCTTAAAACTGAAGACAAAAAATACTAAAAGCAGTCAGAAAAAAAGACAAATTCCTTTTAAAAGAGCGACAACATACTGACAGCTGACTTTTCACTAGTAAAATTGGGAAGAAGACAGTGGAATGTTATTTTGAATGTGCTGAAAGAAAATAATTGCCAACCTTGAGTTCTTTAGTAGATAAAAAGACATTTCAGATACACTGGTACTTATTTGCTACTAGCAAATCTACAGTGAAGGAAATTTCAAAGCATATATTTTGTGAAGGAGGGAAATGATCCCACATGGAAAGTCTGAAATATAAGAAAGAATTAAGAGCAAAGAAAGTGGAAATGGTGGGCAAATCTAATGAGTATTGACTGTGCAAAACTATAATAATGTCCTGTGGATTTTTAAATTTATTTCATTTATTTATTTTAAAGATGTTATTTATTTGACAGAGAGAGACACAGTGAGAGAGGGAACACAAGCAGTGGGAGAGGGAGAGAGAGAAGCAGGCCATTGATGAGCAGAGAGCGATGTGGGACTCAATCCCAGGACCCTGGGATCATGACCTGAGGCGAAGGCAGATGCTTAACTGACTGAACCACCCAGACGCCCCTGTCCTGTGTATTTTTTTAAAAAACAGAATTAAAGTACACAACAATAATAGCATATGTCAAGAAAGAGTAAATGCATGTAAAGTGTTCTGACTTCCTGGGGCATCTGGGTGGCTCAGTCAGTTAAGCATCTGTCTTGGGCTCAGGTCATGATTGAAGGGTCCTCGGATTAAGCCCCATGTGGGGCTCCTTGCTCAGCAGGGAGCCTCCTTCTCCCTTTCCCCTGCTCCTTCCCCCCACTCATGCTCTCTGTCTCTCTCCCCCTTTCTGTTTCAAATAAATAAAATCTTTAAAAAAAAATAAAAAATGCAGTGCTCTAACTTCCTCATATTATCAAAAATAAAGTCTGACAAATTAAAAATATCTGATGTAATTTTAAATTAATAAAACGATATAAGCAATGTGCATAATTTTAAACTGGTAAAGGGGGGGGAAGTTGATACAGAAAAATCAGAAATCTGAAAGAGAGAAAAAGAAATGTGACAGATCAGACAAATGGAAAACACTTTTTTTTTAAGGTAGTGTCTACACCCAATGTGAGGCTTGAATCCATGACCCTGAGATCAACAGTTACAGGCTCTACTGACTGAGCCAGCCCAGCACCCTAGAAAACTAACTTACTTACTTACTTTCTTATTTTTTCTTTCTTTCTCTCTCTGTCTTTTCCTTTCCTTTTCTTTTCCTTTCCTTTCCCTCCCTCCCTTCTTTCCTTCCTTCCTTTATTCCTTCCTTTTTCTTTTTTTAAAGATTTTAGTTATTTGTTTGAAAGAGAGACAGCAAGAGAGGGAACACAAGCAGGGGATGTGGGAGAGGGAGAAGCGGCCTCCTGCAGAGTGGGGAGCCTGACAAGGGCTTGATCCCAGGACTCCAGATTATGATCTGAGATGAAGGCAGACACCCAATGACTGAGCCACCCCAGCATCCCTAGAAAATACTTTCAAAGGTGGTTAGATCTAATTCCAAAAATAGTAGCAATTACACAATTGTGAAAGGACTAAAGGCTCCAGTTAAAAGTTAAAGATTGACTGGTTAAAAAACAACAACAACAACAACTATTGTTAACAGGAGATACATTTAAAACATAGTGATGAAGGTTGAAATTAAAAGGAAAATACATACCTTGTAAGTGCCAACCAAAATATAGCTGATGTGTGTATAGAATCATCAGGCCAAGCACTTTCATCGGAAAGCATTACTATGGATAAAGAGAAATACTTTATACTGATGAGACATTCAATTAAATGAACAGATATTGCTTTTAATTCATATGAACCTATGACCCAGTCTCAAAATACAGAGAGTGAAAATTGAGAGACTACAGAAAGAAATAATATAATTTACCACATCTATATTGGGGGAGTGTACTTACATATCGACATAAATATATATATATTTAATACTTAGTATGTATAACTGCAAAATACATAGCTCTTTCAAGCATATGAATGGAATTATTTATTAAATCTAAATATATAGATATAAAGTTTGATAAGGCTTTTCCTCTCCTAGCCATGTAGATGACCTTCATTATTATTCCAGAATGTTCATTTGTAACAGGCACACACATTGTTCTGTATGATGAAAAGCTGGTTAGTCAGTCTTTACCCTTCTGAGTTTATAAGCAACACCAAATAGACCTCCTGATATTGAGCAGTAGTAGGAGGCAGTTCTGTAGAGGATATTAGTTTATCTCATTCAATTTAATTCTCATTCTATGATAAGGGTATTGTTAAGCCTAATTTAGAGATAAAGAACTGAGACTCATGGGGATTAGGTAAATTTCCTAAGATCACCTCCTCAGTAAATGACAGTGCTCAAATTCAAATCTACTTTTTTTTTTTTTAATGAGCAATGAACCAGCCCCACAAAATAGTTAAGGCTTGACACTGGAAGTAAGGAGGAAAATATTCTTATGAAATCTCTAAAAATTAGGAAGATGATGTCTTGTGTGGCACTGAAATACTTAAGTGTCTGCAGTATAAGAGAGTTCTATATTAAGCCAAAGAAGTGGCTAATATAGTTTGATGAGAGGGAGTTATCTTCAAGATGGACAGCGCTAGTGATTAGGAACGTGTGGGTGACCAAGGGAGAAATGCCTAGCATGAGCCCAGCATAACAGAAATTAGAATGCGTCTCTATTATAGTCTCGTAGGGCATTGAGAAACCTTTTCCTCTGGCTCAGATTCACTCTTCCAATTGCTTGCAGTTTCTGAAATGAATCCCAGTCTCAAAAGGAAGTCTTTTACGACTGAGTGATAATCAAGTTGTAAGTTCCCTCCACTTGCAGGTTTCAGAACGTGTAAGTCACCTGTTGTACCATCTAACATAGGGAGAAGAGCCCTCACAGAGATAGTATAACATAGCTCATCAATTATTTAAATCCATTCAATATTGGAATACTTAGGGCCACATCATTTTTTGGTCAACTATTTTAATATTCTAGCTGATTGTGTGTCCACTCTATTAAAAAAAAAATTCCGGCTGAACTCCCCACATCCGTGTCAGCCCAGCGGTCCTAACCTCCTCTGTAGCAGCTTCACTGCAACCCCAGAGCTCTCCTCCAACATAGCCATTAGCGGTATTTTTCCAAAACAAAGATTTGATTATATAATTTAAATGCTTTAGAAAAAAAACAGCGACTTTCTCTGAATCCTGTCCGCTCAATTTAGTGTGGTAGGTAACATTTGCAATCTGGCCTCAACTTATCTTTGCAGCCCCAGCTCCTCTGCTTCCCACCATAGCCCCTCACCACAAGAAACCACAGACCGATGCCCCATTTAAGGAGAATGTTATGTTGTGGTGTCTATGCGACAAGAAACTGGAGCCAGAGGGGTTTATAACCCATACTCGTCCTATAGCACCTGAGTAGCAGAGCCAGTGTTCAAACCATAGGCTTAATCCTGTAAACATTGTCTTTTGTCTTTTATAGGTTTTTGTGAATTTCATGTTAGCCATAGGAAACAAAATTAATTTGGAGCATACTAAGTGCTATGTATAATCCATGCTGTCTTATGCCCTAACTGAGTATAGAACATAAGCCATTCATACTAAATTATTCTGTTGTTTCTGTAGAATTGATAGTTGCCATTAGTGTCACTAGTTTTCCTTCCCCACAGACCCGTCGATAGTGATAATAGTGCCTTCCATTCATTTAGGGCTCACTGTGTGCCATGCATGGCACTAAGCATTTTACATACATAACAATATTTAATGATTGAAGCACTCTGGGATCACGGCTACTCTTGCCATTTTGTGATGAGGAGACTGAGGCTAAAAGGCTAAGTAATTTGCTTAAGATTGAACAACTAGTAGTAGAACTGGAATTGAACTCAGGACTCTTTCTTAACGGCCTGTGCCCTTGACTACTATGCTGTGTCCTCTCCCTTTAAAGAACCTAGACTGAGCTCCTCAATTACCTGGGTCCCACCCTCTAGGTACCAGGTCAGACATATACATGTAGTCTTGCCAGTCTTGTCTTCCCATCTAGCTGTGAAGCTGCTTTCTGTTTTCATTCTCCTACTTTCCTGGCCACTGGAGGGCTTAAGATAGTAGCAACTATGGCTATGAGTAGGATTTTATTTTCCTGTAGGGGAATGGCTTCAGAGGAAGGCAAGGGGAGTGACCTAAGCCATGGATCAAGTGGCTGAGGTGGGGAAGAAAAGGGTATATGATGCAAAGAAGACCTTTCTATTTCTCTCATTTTTTCCTGCACTAAGATTCCCAAATACCTAGAATTGAGCTGCTTATGATCTTATCTTCCCTCCTCTGTGTTCAGGAAGAGTGGGTTCAGGAAGGTTGCAGCAATAAAAAATTCAAAAAGCTTTTTTGAATCCAGGGGCTGATTATTTTAGTCATCAGTTAATTCATGTACGTGTCAGGCATTGTTCTAGATCCTAGATATATAGCCATGAACAAGACAAAGAACCTGTCCTCCTGGGCTTTAGAGCTTTCTGGACAATTAACACATAAACAGATATGTACATAATATGGTGACAGACAGTGGTAAATGCTATGAAGAGAAAGAAATCAAAGTAAAGGGGTAGAAAATGGTGAAGGGTATGGTGGCTGTAGGGCTGCTATTTTTTTAGGATGGCCAGGGAAGACCTTTCTGGTATTTTTTGCATACAATCCCAAATGAAGTGAAGGAACCAATCAGGAGCATATCTGAAGAAAGAACACTCTGGCAGAATCAACAGCCTTGAGGTGACAACGTAACATCCTATTTTAGGAAAATAAGGAGACCAGTGTGTATGGAACAGAACGGATGAGGAAGAGCGTGGTGGGAGATGCGGCGTTAAAAACAACCAGGGCCCAGTCAGAGCTTTGGATTTTGTTCTAAATGTGGTGGGAAGTTATTTGAAGACTTTGAGCAGAAGAGTTGAAATGATCAGATTTGTATTCTAGTAGGATCCATCTTTCTGCTGAATGAGGAATACATTATAGTGGGAGTAGAGGTGGACACAGAGCCAGAGAGAGGGCAGGAATAGAGAATCTAAGAAATTCAAAACATCAGGAAATGTTTTGAAGGTAGAGCTGGTAAGAATTCCTAATGCATTGAATATGGGGTCTTTAGCTTGACCCAAAGTTTCTGGGTTTTCATTGAGGCAACTAATTGAATGGAAGTGCCATTTACTGCGATGAAGATTATGTTTAGGAGAGGAAATCAAGAATTTTGTTTTAGCCTTATGAGAGACGGTTGTTTGACTTCCAAGTTCTTGGGGCAGAAAAGACTTCTAGTAGATGCAGCTAATGTTAACGTTTTATTGGAACACATCTACATGAAGGTAAGGAAGCAGAGAAAGAGAAGAAATAACGTTTCTTCTGAGTAACCCTTCTGATATTCAAGCGACTAAAAAGTAGGTCATCTGAGTTTATACTTACACATATTATGATTTCAGGGCAAGAAGTCTCCTTCAAAAAAACTTCCTGATTCATACTGTCTCAAAATTTCTGAATTTATTTTTTTTAAATAAATAAATTAGGATTTTTTAAAAATTTATTTGTCAGAGAGAGAGAGAGAGAGAGAGCGAGTGAGCACAGGCAGACAGAGTGGCAGGCAGAGGCAGAGGGAGAAGCAGGCTCCCTGCCGAGCAAGGAGCCCGATGCGGGACTCGATCCTAGGACACTGGGATCATGACCTGAGCCGAAGGCAGCCGCTTAACTGACTGAGCCACCCAGGTGTCCCAAAATTTCTGAATTTAAATCAAAGTAATCACTGCCAGAATTAGAAAGAGTAAGCAGGGCGCCTGGGCGGCTCAGTCGGTTAAGCATCCAACTCTTGATCTCAGCTCAGGTCTTTTTTTTTTTTTTTTTTTAAGATTTTATTTGACAGACGGAGATCACAAGTAGGCAGAGAGGCAGACAGAGAGAGAGGGGGAAGCAGGCTCCCTGCTGAGCAGAGAGCCCGATGCAGGGCTCGATCCCAGGACCCTGGGATCATGACCTGAGCCGGAGGCAGAGGCTTTAACCTGAGCCACCCAGGCGCCCCTCAGCTCAGGTCTTGATCTCGGGGTTGTGAATTCAAGCCCTGTGTTGGACTCCATGCACACACACAAGAAAGCTTAACACAATAGCTTGAGAGATGATTCAGTATGAGTTTTTGTCAAATTTTAATAGAGCAGCTGGAGGTCCTGTGTGTTGAAAAGGGGAAAAGAGATCACTGTCAAGAGAGACGGTGCAGATAAAGAAAGCAAAGTTTTCACAATCTTGCTAGGGACTGTCCTCTCTTATCATAATTTCTAAGTGAAAAAATGGAGAAAGAAGTGTTCAGATCTTGAGGGATTTACTTAAGTGTATACATAATTGAAGAGTATCTACTTACATTCTTTGTCTCCCATACCTTTTAGCCATTTTTCTACCTTCTAACCCTTAATCTCAACCCCCAAAGTGTTTTTCAACTAGAAGACCTGTGGCATGATAGAGCATGTCCCTTCTTTTCTGGGGCCAGAGCTCAAACAGGTGGCTCTGGAGAAGTCTACTGTTCCATCCAATTCCCATTTCATATTGCACTCTCATTGCTCCAACAGTGTCCTTGGGGTGGGATTCTAAATCTAACACTGGAAAGGTCTTAAGGCCCCTTTCACATTTTTTTTTTCTGATTATCAGAGTGATATATGCTAACTGCCAAAATTTTTAGCCAAGTTTTAAAAAACAAAAGACTAAAATTCCTATTAACTAGGGACAAACCAACAACATTTTGGCATATTGCCTTGTTTTTTCATAATTGAGCTCCTTATTGTACCTGCAACTTTGCATCCTGGTGTTTTTGCTGACCATTATGGCACACAATTTGTCCAAATCATTGCATCTTTGTGGCTCTCTACTCATTTTTGGTGTAGCTGCCCCAAGATTTACTCAAGGTAGTTTCTGATTATTTATAATTATATATATATATATTTTTAAATTTATTTGTCAGCGAGAGTGAGAGAGCAAGCACAGGCAGACAGAGTGGCAGGCAGAGGCAGAGGGAGAAGCAGGCTCCCTGCCGAGCAAGGAGCCCGATGTGGGACTCGATCCCAGGACGCTGGGATCATGACCTGAGCCGAAGGCAGCCACTTAACCAACTGAGCCACCCAGGCGTCCCTGATTATTTATAATTATAAATAACATGTGATAAATAGTCTTGTGCATAAATCTTTGTCCTTTTTTTTTTTAAGATTTTAGTTATTTATTTGACAAACAGAGATCACAAGTAGGCAGGCAGGCAGAGAGAGAGGAGGAAGCAGACTCCCTGCGGAGCAGAGAGCCTGATGCGGGGCTCGATCCCAGGACCCTGGGATCATGACCTGACCCGAAGGCAGAGGCTTTAACCCACTGAGCCACCCAGGCGCCCTCTTTGTCCTTCTTTTGACTGATGTACTAAAAAAGCAATTGGTGAATTAAAGGGTACACATATTTTTAAAAGCTTCCATTATAAGGAACAGAGACAATATATAATAACAGTCACCTTACAGGCAATATAGTGGCACTAAATTCATATCTCTCAATAGTTACCCTGAATGTTAATGGGCTACATGCCCCAATCAAAAGACACAGGGTATCAGAATGGATAAAAAACCCAAACCCATCAATATGTTGCCTACAAGAAACTCATTTTAGACCCAAAGACACCTCCAAATTTAAAGTGAGGGGGTGGAAAACAATTTACCATGCTAATGGACATCAGAAGAAAGCTGGGGTGGCAATCCTTATATCAGATCAATTAGATTTTAAGCCAAAGACTATAATAAGAGATGAGTATATCATACTCAAAGGTTCCGTCCAACAAGAAGATCTAACAATTTTAAATATCTATGCCCCTAACATAGGAGCAGCCAACTATATAAAACAATAACAAAATCAAAGAAACACATCAACAACAATACAATAATAGTAGGGGACTTTAACACGCCCCTTACTGAAATGGACAGATCATCCAAGCAAAAGATCACCAAGGAAATAAAGGCCTTAAGGAAATAAGGAAATAAAGACACACTGGACCAGATGGACATCACAGATATATTCAGAACATTTCATCCCAAAGCAACAGAATACACATTCTTCTCTAGTGCACATGGAACATTCTCCAGAATAGACCACGTCCTGGGTCATAAATCAGGTCTCAACCAGTATCAAAAGATTGGGATCATTCCTTGCATATTTTCAGACCACAATGCTCTGAAGCTAG